>JAJHZJ010000808.1:5663388-5665888 GCA_023548195.1 Bettongia penicillata ogilbyi | reverse complement strand
ACGGCAACGTAATGGAGGAAAAGGGAAAGGGATCTAGTTTAAAATAAGAAAGTATCCTCTTTCTCTAAAGAAATTTAATGCATCCTAGTCCATTCCTCAAGTGACTAGACCAGGGATTCACACCACCTTGCCATCCCACATCAAACCCTCCCAGTTCATACCCGTTGCCCTAAGAGAGAATGAATGGCCTCGAAATCCGGAGTGGGAGAATCCAGGCGAAGGCTGAAATAGGAAATAAGAACACAGCTCCGCACAACGTGGGGATTGGCCAGTATCTTTCCAGAAAAAGCTTCTTTCCTTCTGTTAATATTCGTCCAAATCTCACTAGAGCGTCAAATTCAAAAGCGCTTCTCAGAAGGATTTGTGCAAGCAGAAACTGGGTTGCAAAACTTGGCAGTTTTCTGCAGGGGAGACAGGTTCTCCATCCAGGTTCTTTGTTAGTTCCCACCTACAAAGTTTCCTCAACACTTTTTAAAGAGATGCGAGTGGAGGGGTTGAGGAGGGGTGAGGTGTAGAGAGAAACAAACTTCTGCCTTTTGTTTGCAGGTGAAAGATACGCATTGTGTGCAGTGGCTGAGGAAAGGGGGGAAATTAATTGCAGCCAATTAATAATTAATCCCCCTTAAACAGCTTTATTATCGCCCCCGAACTACAGGGATTTGTCGGATAACCCCCCGAAGACCAAATGTCAAGTTTAACCAAACAGTTATTGCTTCATCAACCCGAGTCTGCAAATAAATTAATCAAAAGCAAATCTGTCCTTTGTGCTGCTCATTTGCCGGTAATGGATGGATACGAAGATTTGCCGATATTATTGTCTGTCATTCAATCTAACAAAGTGAACATTTATTGCATATATATTAAAAATTATCCCGTAATCGAGTGGCGCCAGGGTTGTATTTATTGGAGTCTTCCCAGAGGTGAAGTCCCCTTGGATGGGGCTGGGGGGGGGGGGGGGGGTGTAACAGAGAGCCGTGCTTTCTCTCTCACAGTAAAGTTTCAAATCTCTTTGAACACCTCCCTCACCACGCCCCCTCCCCTTTTCCTTACCTCCATCCTTACCCCTTTTGTTGAGCTAAGGGACTAACTGCCCCCAGGCTCACATACAATTGCGGGGGTGAGAGGGCATGTTATAAAAATAGTGGACTTAAGGGCACAGGAGGGTTCTGCTTAGCCAGCCCAAGTTGGCCAGCTCCAGGAAAGTTGGGGAGCAGGAGGGTTGTGGTGAGGAGAAAGAGATCGTCTTTGTCTCCTGGCTGGTTACATCATCTTCTAATTAGGCATAAAATTGTCTTCATACACTTGGTATCGCTGGCTTCATAAACATCACCATTATGGTTCATAAGGATGCTATTGTGGGGAAGCCTTCTCAAAATAGAAAGGCTTTTTTTTTTTTTTTTTTTTGGAGAGGCCTGGAGTCAGGCAGCTCTGGCTTTGTTCCCCCCAGGAGAAGATGGATGGCCAGTGTCACGCAGATGATTACTTTGGACTATTAAATTGTCAGGGAGAGAAAGAAGAACTCCCCCCTCACCCCAACACTACCCTACCCCCATAACCAGGACTTGTGGAGAATGAGTGCTAGTTAAGGACTAGGAGGAGATGGGACTTCGAAGTAAGAAGTAACATGGGTGGGATGAGGAAGAGGAGCAAGGGAAATTAGAAAGCGACAGGACAAGGACAAAGCCTTTGTAAGGCCTGCTTTGCTGATGGCAGATGGAGCTGGAATCAACCCAACTGGGAGAAGGAAATTCACTTGTGAGTGGGTGAGGGCTAGTCAGGAGTGGAAAACGATGGGCCTTCAAAAGTGTATGTGTGTGAATGGGAGTGGTGGTGGGAATGTCTCTTCTTGTGTGCCTTATGCTCTCATAGACTACCGTTCTTTTCCTTGCTGGGTTTGTGTTCAAGACACAAGAGGTCTTGGTATTGTACCTCCCCAGTCTTTTCATATCCCTGTCCCTAGTTCCATTGAGAGACAGAGACAGAGGCAGGGACCGAGAAAGCCAGGCAGAAATATTAAAAGCAATTAATGGCAGTGCCAGGAGGAGATACAATTATCCCCATTATTCAAAGTGAAGGATCTGGAGCTTAGCTCCAACCCCAGTCATGTAGGGAGCAAAACGGCTAACTGGATGGAGATGGATGGAGCAGTGGGGAGCCCCCGACATCATGTCAGACCTGGGGCAATTACCGTCTCGGCGGGGATGGACAGACTGACTGCCACCCTGACCCCATTGCGCTGGCCCACCGGCTGCCCCCATGAGCTGAGCCTCAATTTGCTGGATTGCGTTTACAATAACCCGACTTGACACAAATAACTCCCATGCTGTGTCTACATCTGCTTGACCTTCTGAACCAACGAACCCTCCCCCTTTACTATATTGATCCAAGTTACATTTTTCTAAGCTCTTAGAGAATAAGCAAATTCCTATCTCTTCCCCTAGCTGTCCTGAGTCCTAGCTGAGGTACTTGGCCCGTCGCTGAAGCTGCACCAGAGGAGTGA
>JAJHZJ010000808.1:5516681-5654805 GCA_023548195.1 Bettongia penicillata ogilbyi | reverse complement strand
TAGGGTGGAACTGAGAAACTCTAAGTAAATGAGAACACAAGATTTGAGTGATATAAATTCAGTTTATCTACAATTCCTTTAAGACACATCTCTTTGAATTCTTCATTTGGAACTTCCTGTATTCTGTGCACAAAGTAGAGAACAATTGGTTAGAGTTATGGCTTTAATATCTTATTTTCTCTCTAAGGACGTAAATGCCATTTAAAAGAAAATGATCATATCCTTTTTGATTCCATCAATCTGAGACATTGTGACCACTTAGGGCATCTTGGTGACCATACCTTGGTAGATGACATCCATGTTGGTGTTTATGATTTTTCACAAATGCAGAGACGATTTCAGCTTGTTGAGTGAGAAATCCCTTTTTTTTTCTCCAGAATATACCATGGGTGTCAAAGTAGACCTTCTTATACTACCTGAAGAGGCGAAATTCAATCTTTTTCTTTTCAAGGGTAGACACCTTGTTTGATAGTTGTCATTATCACTCAGAATAATTTATTAAACACTTATTTGAATATGGTACAGCTCTTCGTGGAGTTTATAGAGATAAAGTTCTCTGTCTGTATAGAAGCACCCAAACATCAACATTCACACAGACTTAGAATTGCAATAACTAGAATCAGTAACAATTAAGCACTGACAATATAGGCATTATAGTGTAGAACACAAGGTTGTAACATTAGTGTTTGGGCTTTTAGAAATTGGCATTGACTCTGCTTTCCCACCTTCTACTCTGTTGTTGTCTGGCAAGTCACTGACACATTTCTCAGATCTCATTTCCCAAGTTCATGAAACAAACAAAAAAGCTCTGGGCTCCTCTAAACTTCCTGTCTGATTTCCTAGGTGGTGCCATTCACATGTACCTTCCATAAGTCAGTGTCTTCAATGGGAGAGACATGTGGATAGTCAATTTCAGTCTGAGATAGTGACCAATATCAATTTGAGATTTCTTAAGCAGAAGGATTTTATGCCTGTCATCCATCCAACTCAATTATTCATTTGAATTTGCCTATATGACTTTCAATTTCTTTTTTTTTTCTAAAAACAGTAACAAGACAATGAAAACTCACATAAGCAAAACAAAATGGAAGATTTGGTCTCTATATACATAGTACCAAGGAAATTTGAGGCAAATATTTTGATAATTCAGGTATCTCCCTTTACCAAGCATTCTTCCCTTTGGGGAGGGGGGGAAACACAGTCTGTGAGCTATTATTGAAAGAAAGGAAGCTGTTTTGGGGCCTCAGCTTTCCCATTCAAAAATTACCATATGGTCATAATCACTTTTGTTGACTTTGCAGACCAAGTTGACTACAATGCCTTCTATCTCCAAACCCCAAAATCCACAAACCCCAAGATAATACATTTCTACCATGTATAATAATATTTAAAGTATGTGAAATTTCATAGAATCATATCTCACAGTTAATTATCAACTGTGGTTTTTATGAACCTTTTATGAAATATGTCAATGTGCAAGCTAAAAACAGTTGCGTCTTTCATTTTAATTTCATCAACGAGGTGTTCACTGTTTTGTTTTTTATCCATGCCTCCTTTGTAATCATTGGTGGCAATCATTTTGACAGGTAGGAGTCATTTGGGAGGTCTAATGTCTCATCTTTGGAAAGTGATGTGGTTTCATGGTTCCTATGAAAAATTTGAGATCTTAGTTTTTATGATTTACCAATAGTCCAGCCCTATGTAACACAGAGTAACTTAGAAGAAATTTACATCCTATCCTCAATTACATGGGTGTTTTGTGATGTTGATAGATATGTGATTTCCTTGGTATGCCCTAGATCTGTGTAGATGGCTGCCCTTCCATACCTTCTCATTCATGTTTTCCTACAAACCCACAGTAAAAAAAAAATCTGCTCAATATGCTGGAAGCCTTCCTTTGTTTTTTCAGTATTTGGGGGCATCAGTGTTTAACACAGGATATTAATGTATGGCCTCTAAAAGAAAGATGACCGATCTCTTTTTCCAGGCATATTATTCTGAATAATGTCTTGCATTTGGCTACTCCTGGTCAAGTTATCATGAGAAACTTGCTGCAGCCTGCTTATCCCAATCATAAATCTTTTCACTGAGTATTTAATTTAAAGATAAATTATGGACACAATTTAGAGAAATACATATGGGATTGAGTATACATGCTAATTATGTAGATGACTTTGGATATGTCCTAGTACACTATAAACCTGATTTAAAAAAAAAAACTGATAAAAGCAACACTTTGGAAAATAAATTTGTGACAAATTTACTTTAAAGATTTTTCCAATTTTAATACATATTTAACATAGATTTAGAAAAGTTGCTGAATTTATAGGAGGATAACATATGGGTTTGTTTTTAAAGACTAATTCTTATCCAAACCCCAAAATGGTTTCTATCAGCAGGTATCCCCATGTTTATTTAATGAAGGCATTTATGAGCAGCTGCTGTCTCCTAATTTCAGATGGAGTGGTCCTTCACTGCTTTGCAACACATGATAAAGAAGAGCACATTTTAGTTGTAATTTGGGACCATTCTAAAGGACTTGCAAGTCTGACAACATTAGTGGATTCATAAGAAAGAACCAGGATGTTGGTCTAAAGAGAAAACAAAAATATTATAATACTGGGGAGAGAGCCAATAGGTGGTGTTCTCAGATCCTGTGCTTACTTTCTAGGTCAAAGCATTTCTTAGCCTGAGATTAAGCCCTAAGGGCCTTTGAGCAGATAAATAAAAATCCGTTGTGACTCTGTATTCTTGACTGACCTTGCTGTGTCTATTTCCTTTGGACATATGGGGCCACCTTCAGTTGCCCAATGCATGTTATACATTGACAAACAAGACAAACCCACCAAGTACCTGTGTCAGAGAAGGAAGTCACAGGCATCCCAGGGTAGAATTTGCCCTAGAGGATGAATGACCAAGAGATTCTTGAAGTTTCTGAAGCCAACTTGGCCTCTGGAGAATTCTGAAGCATTTCTAGAACATTTAGTTTGATCCATAGATGGGCTATGGTGTCTTTGTCTTCCCAGTATCTAGTATAGGGCCTTGTATACTCTGAGGGTTCAATAAGTGTTTGGAGCTGCTTAAGCTAGATTTGCTTTATAAGTTTCAATTCAAGATGTTGAATTGAATTATCTTAAGGATTTTATGTTTAAAGTTATGTTTATTCCCTTTGGGTAATTTTTATCAAATAAACTAATATGACTTAAGCAGGAATGTTTTCCCTTTTTATAAAAACACTGTGACTTTTAAACCTGGATAATCTTGATTATTTGAGCCTTAATGGGCCACTGCGCACACAAAAGGGAAAAGAACCATAGTCAATGTGTGTGTAGGGGAATTTTAGAGGGACATACATACACAGTGGAAAACCTGGTTTTGAAGGGAAGGCCAGTACTTAACTATACAAATCAGTTTATCAAGCGTCCATCCCATCCTTGGCTTTTCTTCCTGGACCATGTGCTTAGTTGTTTGAGAGGGTCTTTATTATGTGCACAATGCATTGGTATATAAATGGGAGATATGGCATTTGTGATTTGACATAGTATGTTAGATTAGATTCTCCTGTATATTATATAATTCACTCTGGCTTTATATGAGGTCTGTGTTCAGTTTTGTTTTTTCGGTATACACTGTATACATATAATTTTTATTTTCCTTTTAAGGAAATCTCATGTTAGCCTCTATTCAGACTAATGTTGTTGGTACTTATTAAAATAAATAGGACATCAACGCTCTCAACTCAGAGCCAAAAAGATAAGTTTTGAGGGGAAAGATTTTAAAACGTAAATTTTTAAAATTTTCTCATGATATAAATATTTATGAATTTTACTAATTTTTATCAAATAACAATGTAAACTGTTGGTTTGGTTTACGATCTTGGATACAGTAAGTACAAAGTCTTCATTGCTATAGAATTTTTTATATAAATTTTAACTGGAGCTTGTGATCCAGGAACTCTTGTCATAGTTGAATCTCATGGAGATTCTGCACACTATCCTTGTCTTCATTTGCCTGTTATATTCCAGACATACGGAATTATAAGTGACGGACTCCTTATTTCAAATGAATTACAACAACTTGGATTAGATTACCTTTAAGGTCCTCTCTAACCCCAAGAGTCTGTGATTCCTTAATGTCCATTGGATTGGTTGTAAGGAGACCTGGTTTCTAGACCTTACTTTGCCACTAAAAAATTTGTGAAACCTTGGGCTGGATTTACTTCTCTGTTTCTAATTTTGGTCACAAGTAAATCCACTGTAAATGTCAATGCTTAGTACAGTACTTGGCACATAGTAGGTCCTCAATAAATGCTTCTTGACTTGTAAGATCTCTAAGATTCTTCCCAGCTCAAATCTGTGAGCCTGAGCCACTCCTTCCAGTTCTAGAATGCTATGCTTACATGGTTCCTAAATACCTGGTAAAGTAGAATTTGGTTTGATGAGGTTTCACTATTTTATTTTTGCTCAGCTTTAAGTGGCGTGTGACGTTATTTTGCTTCTCTTAGGTCTCTGCTCAGGATTTAGCAGCCGTGACTTTCCCCGGGTCAGGGTTCTACCATAGGCCACTTTCACTGGGTTACAGGCTCAAGGAGGAGTCTGAGCTGTGGCCCAGCGCCTCCTTACCTCCAACTCACCCCAGGCGACAGAGAAATCTAGAGAAGCGCCCAGAGAGAACATTTCCAGCGGTTTGGAATCTAGTGCCTGGCTGTACTACTGATGCATATTAATGAGGCGATGGGAGCCCGGGAGAGGGGACGTGCATACAGGGTTGCGGCAAGAGACGCGCCCCGGCCGGGGCACACGGTGCCACTCACGCCGGCAGGGGGGCTCGCAGCTCTCAGCGGCTTCGCTCCCGGGTCTCTCAAAGCCTCTTTCAGCAGCTCTGCAGGCTCCTCACCGGAGGAGTCTGGAGCGACATAAAAGCGCATTATGAAAATTAGAATATCAGCCACAGAGCATGTCCACGAAGGCAGCTCTGCACCTTTCAGGCATTGAGCCCCCTTCAGCTGGGCGGATGGGGAAATATCCATTTGAATTCGAGCCCTGAATGGGAGTCCGGGCAGCACCACCAGCGACAACAGAGCTTTCTTTATCCCTGCGGCTACTTTTGCTGCTTGTTCATTCCCTGGCTGTTGCACCTTTTCTCCTTATGGACAAATTCAGGGGTGTGGAGAGGGAGGGGAGGAAAAAGGGGTGGAGAAAGGACAAGAAAGAAGGGGGGTGTTTCTGGGCTCACCGCGGACCTGGGAAAAGAAATGCTGTCTGTCACTGGAGTAATAAACCCAAATGATAAACGAGATGCTCTGCGGCTCAGGGAAGGTTTTGTTCATACTCTCACTCTGCGAGTTGGGGGCAAGAACTGGGTGCACCATAGGCAAAGCTCTGGAGGTGGGAAAGGAGGTAAGATTCTGTTGGGAGGAGTCATCGCACACTTTTTCTTTCACGTGTTGTGCAAAAACACAAATACAAAACCAAACTCCACTGAGATCCAGCAGCTTTTCCTGGTTCGGGTTCAGTTCAAAGTGGACGTTTAAAGTATCTCAGGAGGGGCTAACACCGGTCCAGCCCTTTTCAATTTCAATTCAAATTTCAGTCTTGTGAAAAATGCTCAAGTGGTAGCAAAGGCCTACCTGACCTTTACATATCTCCTCCTCTTCCTCCCCTCTCCTCCCCTCCCCCAATCAACTGGAATGCCTCCCTTACAGGTGAAGTGAGTGCGGTTAGACGCCCGAAAGCACACGCACAGAAAAAGACGTAGAGGTCTGAGTGGAACTCGTATCTAGCTCTTCAATTTGAACCAGATTTGGCTGTCCGGTCACCTGAGAAGCTACTTCCCTCTTCTCCCTTCCGCTTGCACCTTTCCTTCTCGGGCCCAGCGCCCCCAAGTTCTCTCTCTCAGCCCCGGGAGCCAAACCTGCGTGCCAAGATTCGCTCCCCTCGCCCGTCGCCTCCGGCGGGGATGATCTATGGCGGCAGATGAGTGATTTGGCCATTCAGAGCCCTGGCCATTGTATTGTTAATCACCTTTCACCGGGGCGGAAATATGACCATTAGAAAGCTTTTAATATTAATAAAGGCCGCCAGCCCGACCCAGTCCGCTAGCTCCCCCGCCCCTCCCGCCTTCGGCGGGTTCGAGAGAGCAGGGAGAGCGCGCAGGTGCGGAGAAGGAAGCAACCTGTTCGCTTTGTGCGCCTTTTCCTGGGGTGAGCGCACAGGGGGAGAGGCTAGGCAGGTGGTGCTGAGTAAAAGAAAACAAACAAACCCCCACGCCCAACAAACAAACAAAAGGATTCGTTGGGCTTAAACTGGAGGGCATGAAGAATTGTTTAATTTCGGGGCGGGGGGAATCGGGAGGGAGAGTGGAGGGGCGAGGGGCGGGGTGGGGGCGAATGAAAGGGTCTACTTAGGCTGGGACGTGACATTTCCTGTGGTGAAGCCTGCATTGGCTGCTAATAGAGATCTAATTGATGGGTGAAGTCCCATTTCCGCGCGCTCTCCTTTATTGCTCCATCCAGTCTGTTGCAAAATATAACCTTAATCTGATTTAGCAATTCCTCCAGGATTCGGTGCGAGCTTCCAGCCCAGAAAAAATCGTTATTAAAAAAGTTAAAGCACAGACTTGGATGCAGTGCGTTGCCTTTTAAAATCTTAGCCTGGCTCCTGACATTTAACACTTTCTCTTTTTTGTAATCGCAGGGTCTTTTATGATTATTAATATCAGAGGCGCTCAGAGACCTGCGCGGCGCCGGCACAATCCACCGCCAGACCTGGGCAGGGCACCTGGGCTAGTAGGGGGTGGAGAGGTTGCCCACTCAGATTGGCACTCCTTTTGATTATGGGTGAGGTGCGTAATCACAAATCTGCCATAGGGATTCCTTTAGCCCTAGGACCATCTAAGTTTTATTCTGTGAATTAGGGAGCTGTGAGTTGCAGAATTGCTCTTGATGACCAATGAGTTTTTTTTTCAGTGTCGTTTTTGAGGTTGGGGGCCCTTGTATCCTTGAAGTTACGGTAAGAACATATTCCTTTCCCCCATATTCATATTCACTCAGTCCTGACCACCACTCAACACACCTCAAAGCTGAGGTTTGGGAAATCCCTATTTGCCACCCACCCAAGTACGACTAGCACTGAAGCTATTTTCCAGGACTTGGGACATGAAGAGAATTGCTACGAAATCACTCTCTGGTTGGAGGAACTCTATTCAAAGTTGATATTTGTTTTTTCAGTGTTTCAAAGATTTAAGCACTTCTTTCATATCTTTCATAACATGTCTGTGTCCTTCCTTCCTTCCTTCCTTCCTTCCTTCCTTCCTTCCTTCCTTCCTTCCTTCCTTCCTTCCTTCCTTCCTTCCTTCCTTCCTTCCTTCCTTCCTTCCTTCCTTCCTTCCTTCCTTCCTTTTCTATAGGAGTATGAACTCAGAAAATCCTAGAAAAACTTTTGTCTAAAATATTTTTGACATGCACATATTTTTACTGATTTTACTACAATAATATATTTTAACTAGGATTTTTGGTTTTTAGAAGATAAACATCACCTGTAGATGTCTTGGGTAGGATGATTCAATTTATGTGGTGACAAAAAATAATTAAAATTTATTCCTACAACCCTTCCCTAAGTCCTTCCCTAAAAAAAAAAAAAAAAAAAATTAAAAAACCCCCATGAACCTCAAACCACCTGTGAAAAGGAGTTACTGATAGGTCCAAAAAGAAAAAATGGAAGATATTTGTGCCATTACACTGTGAAAGTGGGTTGTTAGGAGTTACAGTTTGGATCATTGTGGATGAATTTACCACTGCTCCCCAATTATGTGGCTGTTTTTCTTAAAAATCCCACTAAATTAAACAACTGAGGTCAATACTTCAATTCATTTGACCTTAAAAGGCTCTTAGGCTCCTAAAGTCAACTCTGCACCTCTTCCTTGATTCCTGACTTCCCAACTTTGTATCCACAGATCTTTAAAAAGGCCTCTCAGACAACAGAGTCCATGATCAAGGATTTCTGTGAAGCGCTGCCTTGACATTTCACTGACAAGCAAGCAAGATCTTAGTGAACTCTTGAGAACAGGAGATGATCATTTAGTCTTCCCAGGTACCATCTTAATAGGGTTCCTGAGAAGAGACTGAAGGGAAGGAACAACCTCAGTCCAGGATGCAGGGGCCATAGAACTTATTTTAATATATTCCTTTCCTCATGTTTGTGCGGTCTTTTTCATCTTTGAAATATCAGATAGCAAGAAGGCGTGTACAGGCATTCTCCAGCTATACAAACTGTCTTCAGTTCTCCTTGATAGGTTTAATGAGGCGGAACACCATGAAGGGGATTTGAACTGATCTAAATGATTGATGAAGCCAGGGGCAAAGCTGAGCCTTTTCTGGATAAAGCCCTATACATCCCATGATAAAGCCTGGACAGTGGCAGGGCTGGGCTCCTTCAAAAGCTGTGGCCCAAACGTATTGAGAGAAAACAGGGAGGGAAGGTGCTCTGTTGTTACCTAATCAGTGTATGCACTGAGCCACCAGCCGCCTGGAGCAGAAGAGAGCTGGAGAGGAAGTGAGGAGGGTGAAAGGCGACATTTCTCACACACACACACACACACACACACACACACACACACACACACACCACACTCCCTCTCCCTCCTTTCACACCTCCTCCCAACCAGTTAAGCAAGGGCTAAAATAGGCCCCTCCAGCTGGCTGAGATCTCAGCATGGGACCTGGGCATTCCCTTCCTTTTCAGGCATCTGAATGAGATAGGGAATAGAAAAGCAAGTTTGGAGAGAGGTAAAAATAACTATTTCAGGACTTACTAATCCCTGCCTTGTGGTAGAACAGGATACTAGCTCACTTTCTTCACTGACTGGGAGCAGTGATTATATCAGTAGGTTTGGTCATTAATTAAAAAAGGAAGAGGGGGGAAGAATATGCAAGATTTTCAAGGAAGCATATGAAGAATTTTGGGGGAAATGAAGCAGTGGGGGAAGTAATTGAAAGATAAATCCAGTCATTATCTCCATGTGCTTAACTCCATTTAACTTGCTTACCACTTAAAAAGCTTTTAACCTAGTAATGAAAACATAAAACAAAAGACTATTTGAATATTTGTTTTTAATGCTTGCTAAAAGATTGGATGTCACTATCAGATTTTATAATTGAACATACTACTAATAATTTCATATTCACTTGACCCCAAAGCTTAAGAAAATAAAGTGGTTAGAGAAATTTATGGTTCCAAATCCACTGGGAATATATTTGAGGGAGATCACTTTTTTTTTTTTAAAGTTAAACTGCCTCCACAGAGTTATAACTAGAAATCTTGGCGCCAAGGGCATGTACTATGGAACATTCATTTGACGAAGAGGGGAACCTCAGGATCTCAGACTCCGTAAAAGGAGAGATCCCAGGACATTTCTCAATGGTAGGGAGACAGAGACCCCTAGGACACCAGAGAACTCTGTTAAGGAAGTAAGTTAGAACTGGCATGTGTGTATGGGGATGGAGAAAGTGTCTGCTATTTATTAGCTTTTATTTTAGTTACTTTTTCATGCTAACTGCTTGCCAACCTCAGTTGTTTCTACATGTTGAAACTGTGCAACAAACTTTTAAATTTTATTGCCCTTGGCTAAAGCTCCTGGCACTTCACCCTAGTTATAGAAACATAATAGATCCCTGACCAAACTCCACTTAATGGCTGTATTTTTGGGCCCTCTTGGCTTAGAGTGAATGTCAAACTGTAACTGTTTCTCTTTGGAACAGCAACTCTGAGAGTCTTCCCCTCCCAGCTTGATTTTTTTTCTTTTTTCTTTCTAATTAGAGGGGATATTCCTTGACTCATTTCTCAAAGAGTCTTATTCACTGAATTGACATTACCTCACTCAAAGTGAGAACCTGAAAAGGCCTTAGCCTAAAAGGGCCAAGGTGTCCCATTGCATTCTGGGTCGTCTCTAGAAATCCTGATGGCTCTGGAGGAGAAAGTGAGACTGTTGACCTTGCACAGCACCCCCTCCCTCAAATCAAAGTCACCTACAAGTCATGTCATCGTTTCTTTGATGTCATGGTCCTCTTCAAAAACAAAGGACAAGCAGACACATGCCTCAGTAGTGCTAAAAATTACATGAGACCCCTTTTCTCTCTTTAAGAAGAAAGTGATCTTTTTTTTCTATGATTCAATGTTCTTATGTTTTGGGCAACAAAAATGTTCACTTTAGATGACTGACACATGAATTCCCAAGTATTTCCAGTATGAAGATACCCTGGAAAGAAAAATTGAAGAACCAGACTGTGGGGGGCTTTAAATGGCAGTCAAATTGAAGTTCTTGAAGGTTTTTAAGGAGAGAAATTACTTGATCATAACAGTATATTAGGTAGTTCTGGGCAGTCTGGTTTGTGGAGGTAGGAAGGCCAACTAAGGTACGAAGACCAACTAAGCAGTTACAAGAATGTTGTAGATGCAATGACCTGCTGTAGGGCAGTTATTAAGGGAGTGACAAGGAGAGTAGACATAAGTAGAATTAATCAACAAGCATTATTAAGTGTTTACTATGTGTCATTAACAGTGTTTGGAATGGATTAGGAGTGAGGGAGAGGAAAGGGTTAAACCTAATTGTGCTTTCAAGTCCAGGTGACTGGGAGGATGGACTTAACAGAAGTAGAGACTGAAGGGGCTAAGCACTGAGGGGAAAATTCAGTTTTGGACATATTGAGTCTGAAGTGACAGTTAGTGATATATATATAAGGTATAGATGGGAATATCCAGTAGACAGCTAGAAATTTGCCACTAGAGTTCTGTGAAGAGATGGTGGGTGGAAATAGTGACTTGAGAGACAGTGTCACAGAGATAATTGAAGACATGGGAGCAGATGAAATAATCAAAGGAGAGATTATAGAGAGAAAAGAAAACTATCCAGGATAGAACATTAAGGGACAACCAAGTCCAGCTGGTGAAAGAAGAAAGCTACCAATGAAAGAGAAAGAGGGCTTCATCAGAAAGATAGGTTGGAAAACCATGAAGGTGCTGTCATGGAAGCCAGTGGAGGAGAAAGTATCAAGGAAGAGATCATCAACAGTATTAAACGCTGCAGAGGTCAAGGTTGGATGACCATCAGACTTTTATCACTTCAAATATTACTTTGTTCTTGCTTTCTAAGTATTTCTAAATATTTCAATAGTTAAACATGGGGCTGTTACTCTTTGTGACCCTGTTTGGGGCTTTCTTGGCAAAGATCATAGAGTGGTTTGCCATTTCCTTCTTCAGCTCATTTTACAGAAGAGGAAGTGAGGCAAATAACAGCTAAATGACTTGCCCAGAGTCACACAGCTAGAATGTGTCTGAGGCCAGATTTGAACTCATGAAGATGATTCCAAGTCCAGTGCTCTATCCACTGTGCCACCTGGCTTCCTTTCAAATTTATAATAGATTTGGTTTTTACATTCCCTTTATACTTCCAAATATATCTTTTTTCCTTCCTATCCTGAGAACTGTTCCTTATAACAGAGAACAAAAAAAAAAGAAAGAAAGAAAAGAAAAGCAAGGAAAAGCATTTAAGAAAAGTAATAACAGACTAGCCAAGTGTCTAACAGAACATTCAGTGTTGCATAACCATACTCCCTAAATTTTGCAAAGAAAGACAGAAGATTCATTTTCTCATCTTCCCTGCTGCTAAGCCAGGGACATAAACTGAGTTTTCAGTCTCATTTTTTGGTAGTTCTGTTTACATTATTGTGGTCACTGGGGATATTATTTTCCCGGTTCTGTTTCCCTCACACTGCATCCATTCATGTGTCTTCCCAGGATTTTCTGTAATTTTCATATTCATCATCTCTTATAGCACAGTAATATTCCATGATATTCATAGATCACTTTTGACTTAGCCATTTTCCCCAATGATTGGCATCTACTTTGTTTCTAGTTCTTTGTTACCATGTGTTCATTATTTTAACTCTTACTAGCCTGTGTTTGCACAGATGTCCATTTAGACATTTTAGATGTCAGCTCCCTGACATCCAAGATGGGGATGGTCAGGGCATGTCATGAGCTCAATTCCAACACAGGCCACTTTATTGAGAAGGCAGTGTGATTCAATGGGCAGTATGCATGATTTGGGATAAAAATACTTGGATTTTAATCTCAGTTTTGCTATTTATCACCTTATGACCCTTAACAAGACATTTTATGTCTCTGACTTAGCTCTCATCTTAAAATAAAGGAGTTGGGCTGATTGATTTCTGATGTCCCTTTCAGCTTTAGTGTAATAATAATGCATTTAAATAGCTCCCACTGTATGCAGACATCCTTTATAAATATTATTTCATGAAGTGATGTGCCTAAGATCACATAGCTAGTAAGTGTCTGAGGCTGGATTTGAATTTGGGATTTCCTGAATCCTGGACTAGTGCTCTATCCACGGTACCATCTAGCTGCCCAAAGTGAATTTATGATGCTATGAATTAAACTGTACTTCTCTAGTATAGCATGATGTATAAATAGGCATGCAGGAAAAGACTTTTTATGGAAAGAAGGGAAAAGAGGAGCTAGAAGAAGGAGGAAGAGGAGATGAATGAACTTTGGTTTTGCATTACTTGATGAAGAAAGATGTTTTTTAAGAAATAATATTACAATAGCTAGCATTTATATAACGAAAGTTTGTGAAATGTTTTAAAAATATTATCTCATTTGACTCCCACATGAACTTTGGGAAGTAGTGGCTATTATTATTCCCATTTAACAGAGAAGGAAACTGAGGCAGACAGAGGCTAAGTAACAAAGATTAAGATAGAGAAAATTCTTAGGATTCTTTAGAAAGGAAGGGTTTTTCACCAAGCTTTCAGCAATGTATTCAGGCTTGTGTTTATTTCTCAGTACCCCCTTTGGCAGTTGATTTATTGATTTATGTCTTATTCTTTCCCCATTAAGAATTTTAACACTGGGACTTCATAGGATATATTTTGATGAAAATGAAGAGGCAGGGCTGGGGAAAATAATTTTATATAAAGTTTGTGACATAAATGAGGGGAAAGGGAATACAGTGCCTGGAAAAATATCAATTAGTTCTATTCATTGTAGTCTCAATACAAAGCTTCACGGTCATATTGTTATTACTATATAAGATAAAGTCCAGAGTAGAATTTACTATCCAGAAAGAATACTGGAGCTTGAGTCAGAAAAAGTGGATTCAAATTCTGGTTCTGTCACTGGGTGGTCTCTTGTGTTACCTTTGGGCAAGTCACGTAACATTTCTTGACCTCAATTTCTTCATCTGTAAACTGGAAAGATTGTCTATGGGTTGGATTAAGTGGTTGTTGAGGACCCTTCCAATTCTCAAATTCTTTGATTTGGTATTTAGAAGACTCTTCCAGCTCTAAATTTATGAACCAATAATCCTCTCTCTCTCTCTCTCTCTCTCTCTCTCTCTCTCTCTCTCTCTCTCTCTCTCTCCCCCTCCTCCTCGTCGTCGTCGTCCTCCTCCTCCTCCTCCTCCTCCTCCTCCTTCTTCTTCTTCTTCTTCTTCTTCTTCTTCTTCTTCTTCTTCTTCTTCTTCTTCTTCTTCTTCTTCTTCTTCTTCTTCTTCTTCTTCTTCTTCTTCTTCTTCTTCTTCTTCTTCTCTCTCCCTATCTTTCATCATTGACCTTCCTCCTTCTATACCTTAAGAAAGAAAGGATTTTTGGTTAACATTTTCCAGTTTGTCCAACTCAATGGACTTTGCCACAGTATTATTGCTCAACTCTTCCTGCCCCCCCTTTAAAAAACTTTTTCTATATATCAAATCATTTTTCAAATTCTTTAGAAAAGAATTGTAACGCCACAGCTATTCAGAGTAATCATGAACGCATACAGATTGTTGAGTAGAATAACTAAGGAATATTTGTTGCATTAATCTATTCTCAATTTTCAAGATATAATGTGATCTTGATTTATTCAGGTTTGGCCTAAATCTTCCAGCAAACCCCTGCTCAGCCCTTTGTGGAGATTAGAATTTTCACCGGCTTCCTCAACAAAGGGTTGAGTTTCATAGTTACATAGTTCATATAATCAAGCATATATGAGTTAACATAGGAAGATTCCAGTGAAAATTTAGTCATTTAATGCAGTTTCCTATTTCATATTTGAAATCCATGCATTTACAAGGTCGGCTCCAGTTATCTGCCACATAGGACAAGCTTACTCAACTTTACAGTACATAATTTCCTACCATGAAGCAAGGCTTAAGAAAAATGACAAAAAACATATGTGAAACCAGATGAATGATCATCTTTGTTATTTCCAGTAGCAACAGTGTTGTGATTTTTAAATAGATAAATGGTGGAGGAGAAGGTTAAATGGGGATTAGCATTCAGGGAGTGCTATGACACTTTTGTTTAAGAAGATTTTCACTGTGAAGAAAATTGCTAGAAAGTGTTTTTATATTTATTATTATAGATGATGGGGTCCTAGTCATTTCTCTTTCTTTCCCTTCTCCCTCTCTGCATATGTTTTTCCACCCTCTAATTTCTTTTTAAAATCATTAGCTATTTCGTTTATTTTATGACAGGTTGGCGGAAAAAGCCCTGACTGGCATTTGGCTTTTGCAGATGCCAAGTTTGTACATAATTTGTTTCTCATGGTAAATGATATTATTTCACTAACATGGGTATGCATCAGAGTAAAAACTGCAAACAGACTTACGTAGGAATCCATTGACATGTATTTATAATTTTCCAAAATTTTTTATCTATTAAAAATGCACTTTTCTCCCTCTGAAGACTGGTTGCTTTTTCACTCAGTGGAATAAAAATGATGAAACTTTTCATGTGTTTAGTCCCCACTGAATCTCTTAGGTAATAGGGAAAGAAATGACAAAATAACTCACTATAGTGCCTGAAAAATTGCATTTGTCCAAGTGCAGGATGGAATTTCATAAACATTGGGATTTACATAACTATTTATATGACTAGGGAGTTTCATAAGCTCAAAGTATTGGTGTCTTATGCTTACATGGCATTGCTTTTGATAGTTAAAATGCAAGTGAGTTTGGCTCAGATATTTAAATGAAGCAGCGAGTTGTTGCATCCAACTTATTTTCATTTCTCTCTTTAGGTCTTCTTTTGTAAAAACAAAGTAAAACAAAATGTTTCCAATCTATGCAACTTGGGATACTTCAGATCTTTATTAAACAGACACAAAAGTTCTAGGTTTAATCATATTAATAGAGGTAAAAGTTAGAGCCAGGCTTCTCTATCCATATGCACAGAATAAGATCTTTCTCTATTATTTTTAGGTCCATCCCAGGTTTAATAATCAAAAAAGATGAGTTGTTAGAAACATTGTATGAATTACAACTGTGTAATCCCCTCAATTGGGTGCCTTCAGATTTAAAAACTCAATGCTGTTTTTGGAGTTTATTTTCATTTACATACAGTTGTTAATGTTTACATGATAAGCATACACATACATATTCTCCGATGAAAGAGTATATAAATGATTCTAATAGCAGTTAATAATGGAAATTTTCATCCCTGATTAGTTCTCAAGTCTTTTGTATTAGGCGTTTGTTTTGGCTGATGTCAAATATTTTCCCATAGATCTACTTTAAAGGAAAATTGTGGTTTTCTTCCATCCCTTTCCATAGATCAAGTCTTGAATGGATTTCCCAGTCTTCCCTTTTCATTAATCGTAATGTGTTTACATATTTCTAGTCTTCTCTTTATCCATCTATGCTGGCTTAGGAATGTTTCTTTAACTATTTGGAGAGTTAGGATTCTTTTTCTTTTTTAAAGAAAAGAACTGAGCCCTGGAAAGGGAATGAAATGAACAAAGATTAGCTGTGAAGTCTTCAATGTGCCTTTTTTCTTCCCTTGCTTTTCTCAGAAGCCACTTCTGTCAGTGGTCAGTTATAATAATGGAAACAGTTTCTTGATGTGTGCTGCAAAAAGCTGCCTGCAGTTCCTTTCAATGGCTCGGTTGCCCAGGCAGGACGGCCTGCAGCCAGAAGCCAGCAGGCAAAATTTAACAGCCACGCTTCAAAATGTTCAGAGCAGCTATCAATGGATCCATAACTCCCAGCCCTCTAGATATGGGGTCATCTTTCAATACTACCCCACTGTCATATACAACATTTGTCTTGTCCCACATTCAACTGATGGTGTCAAACTATGGGGTGACTATAGAGTATTATAAATACACATATACAAAGGCACAATGCAAGCAATAATCTCCAACCCAGTTTCTTTATTTATTTGAGGGCTATTACAAAGTTTCCTACGAGCAAAAAGAAGGTGGGCGGCTGCAATCTACTTCAACCCTGCAATGGGTTTTAGATGAGTGGAGGACCCAGAGTTGCTGGAGCCTATTACATATTTCCTGGGATTGTTTTTACGTCATAACAAGTCACAAGAGCGTGAGCCAAGAAATTTTGCTTTATCATTGCTTGGAGGACTGGGTGTTTGTTTAGATTCTGCTAATTATTTGCTCTGGGATTTTTTTGGTAGAGTTTAATATCTTTTCTACCAGTATATGAAAAATTCTCTTATGGGTTATGGCTAAGAAAATGGAGACAGATTTAGAAAGAAAAACAACCTTTGAAGTGTCTTCTTATTCTATGAGATATTCCCATTATAGATAATTTGATTTTCAATCAAAACAGCTCTTGCTTTTGCAAAACAGTTTCTTGTTGGAATTAAAAAAGTAGATGCATAAGAGATTTTTTGTCGAGTTGAAACTATTTGAACAGAACCCATTATAGAAAATTATGGCAAGATAGAAAAAAGTGTTGCTTTCCTCAGAATTTTTTTTTCAGGTTGCTTTAGTCATGTTGATATGCTTTCTAGATGGAAAATAATTTACTCTGGAGAATGGTCTCATTTTTCCTTTGGCTCTACATGGACCCTGTGAACTTAAATGTAAACAGGTCAACAGAGAATATTTATTTCATGATTTCCTCACCAGAAAGATTGATAAGGTCCTTTAGATTCAGGCTCAAGTGATTGAATAAATCTGTTGAGAATTATTGTGTGCAATTAGTATCAAAACATTGATTACAGCAAATATTTCTAATGTTGAATCACTGAAGATTTTTTAAAGGCCACAATGCAAACTCCTGTACTGTGGAGGCATCTAGCAAGATGAATGACTGTTCACATACTTAGAAAATTATTTCATTCTGTAATGACTTTATAGTGCTTCTCCGCATAGTGGTGCCTACTTTTCTGAAGGAGACATTACAAGGAAAATTAAGAAAGAAGGGGCTGGGGTTTCTGTTGAAGGGTGCTTGCTGCTGTGGTGCTAAGAATGTTTTGCTTAGCAGATACCGTTGTATGGGATTTAAGTGAAAATAACCATCCCAGGCATCTTCCATAGGGAAAGGAGTCTTTAACACAGGTGTAACAGAATTCAGAAGTGTGATCATTACAGGGAACAAAGAATTACCCCAAACCAGAGCAATTTTTCATGAAAGATTGTGTTCCGAGAGAAAATGAATCTTGGAAACTCAACCACAAAATATCCTGTTTCTACAGCGTAACAATGCTCCATATAGCACAGTTGCAAACTGTGAGGGATTTTCAGCCACAACGTAATATTTTTATAGCCCCACAGTCACCATCTATTCCATATACGCAAACATCCGCGTACCCAGAAAATAATTGTGGATAATTCAATGTTCAGATTCGATAATGGATGCTCAAATAAATATGAGAATTCCAAGCAAATTTGTGCAAATGAAAAAAGATTTCCTCTGACATAATGGCATGGTGCAAGGCTGTCTGTAATGAGCTGTAATTTGTCTGGAAGAGAATTTTAAAGGGCTTGAGCCATCCACTGGAAGCCCAGCAAACTGCTCTGAGACTAGGAGCAATGAGCCAGCCTGCCTCGTCTCAGAGGAAATTACACCGCAAGCAGGCCAAATTTCTGACAACTTCCATAAATTATTTCAGATTTTCATATTTCAAATTTCATCTGCATTCATCATGTGAGTTTGACTGGGGGAAAATGTCTAGGAGGAGCTCTGCTAGCATTCAATGCAGCAGTCCCAGGAGCCTGCCCTGGGACTAGATAATTGAATTTCGTTTTGATTAGATTATCTTGCTGCAGTCTACTGCCAATCTGAAGTATTGTGCCTTCTCTTCTACTTAACCTTCCTGCCCCATGCCTGCTCCAGCTTGCATGCTGCTCTCTGGATTGCAGAATATATTTGAACAATCAAAGTTAGGAGTTATTATTTTGCTTTCCATTGTCCATCCTTATAAAAGCACACATCTTTCACTGTGCTCCCTCTTCCCAGAAATCAGATTACTTCTTTTTTTTAGTTTGTAATATTGTTTACCATTTTCAGTGGAAAGTGCCCTGTAATTTAGGGGGGAAAATCTAAAATCATTACTAGATCTCAGGATGATGCAATTGACCATAAATAAGAATCCTTTCTAAATCAGCTATAATCATCACTAGGCAATAGTGAGACAGTCACAACAGGTAAATAATGAATACATCCATCCATTAAACTAAAAATCTATTGTAAACCAGGGTTATTTATCAACCCTTTCCCTAATGGTCAATGAAAAACTCCCTCTGTAATTGTTCTTTAAAAGTAGGACATTAGAAATTCAGAATAACAATCCTCCTAAACATTCAAAAGCACAAACATGATTAATTTATGAAAAAAAATCTGGCACAATAGCAAAGATAACCTGAGGGGCAGATTCGGTGGGGTTTTTCAAAATTCACTTGAATTAGATTTGAATACACCAAATGGTGATTAACAGTAAAAATGAGCCACAAGTATTTCTCTACATATAATCACTATTTCTCCTTCTTTTTGGAAGGTGACTGTGTTTATACATGGTTCAGTAACTGTGAGACATGGAAAATAAGTGTAGTTTACAAAGTTATAGGTAAGATTATTAGGAACATAGATAAGTAAACAGAGCTAATGTTGTTCTTTAAGTAATATCTATCACTTCCCTCCTTATTGAGTTATTTCTTTTAACAATATAAGTTTTTCTGATTCCATGTGTCTGAACTGAGGACTTTCGGTTCTTTATTGTTCTCCATTTTGATGAAAAAAAATTGAATTGGGGTCTCTAAGATTGAATTTTGTTCAGTAAATATACTGAAATCATATTTTTGTTAGAAACTATCAATAAATCCAGTATAAGAAAAGTAATAAGATACAAATATGAACAGGACCTTTGCAAAGGAAATATTGCAACGAGAGTGCTCCCAGAAAAGATATTAGGGAATGTGGTTTTTTTCCCTTATACTAGAAGAAGATACTGAAAGGAGTACATGAAACTCTGTTATTTTTAATATGCTGGAAGTAAAAAGAATTCTAACTGCCATGCAACACAGTTCAATAAAATTACTTTGTCAATCCCACAGTAGTTTTTTTAAGCTATTAGAAGCCAATTGGAATTTTTCATATTAGTATAATTTATTTTAAAGATACCTTTGTAGAAAAGCAATCTCAAGTCTATGATTATGAAAATTCTAAAAAATCCTTCTTTTCTAGGACATGTTTGCTCTCTTAATAAAAATTCAAGTCAGTGAAAAAATGTAACAGAAATGTAAATAAAATTTTGATCCTTAGGACATCATCCTATAAATACCACAATTCAAAATCTCTCATTCATTATGTGTGGGGCCTCTGTGAAATATTCTGGAATTTTTTTGAGAACTGGGGGGGCAAATTCAAGTCATGGAGACTTTCACACTTTTTTTCCATGTTTTTTATTTTGCTAAGGTCATTAATCTTGCACTGAAATTAACAAGGGTTGCTGCCATTGTCAAGCACATTGATAAAGGCAAGTCTGTCCCTTTTGAGGACTTGGTATATGGAGGAAGGGCTCTCATTCACTTAGGGATATAGAGGGAAGATCATTGAGGTTGTGGTCAGGTGACCAGGGTGTCAACCTTACTATCTGTGTGATTCTGGGTAAGTCCCCAGGACATAGTTTCATCATCTATAAAATTAGGGAAGTGGACCAGATGGCCTAAGGTTCCATTTACCTCTAAATTATGTGAATCTATCTATATACTTACCATTGGATTCCACTAATTGCTAAATGGTTCTCTGGCAAGAGAGTTATTTGACCCAACATGGGTGAGTCTATTAAACACCAAGTATTTCATTCAGCTTATACATTATATATTCAGACTTGTACAACAGCAACAAAGCAAACAACAACTGATATTTATATGCTGTTTTAAATTTGGAAATCTCCTTATAATCATCTCATTTGAATCTTACAACAAACCCTGTGAGGAAAGCCCATTTTAAAGATGGAAAAAACTAATGCTGAAAGACATCTCTTGTCTAGTATTACATAGCTAACTGTATTGTAGATGGGTTATCCAGGATCATAGATTATAGGATCATAGATCTAGATCTAGAAGACTCCTCAGAGGCCAATAAGTATCTGAGGCAGGACATGAAACCAAGTATTCCTGATTTCAGCTACTGTACTCATACTGTCCTTTCACTTTGTCTCTCTGGTCATAGATCCACTTGGGTATTTTGCTCAGGTTATTATTCAGCAAATTTCCAATAAGTGAAATATGTAAGTTAGTGAAAAGAATGGTAATGCCATATTTACAGTTTGTCTTAAGGTTCTAAAACTTGTCTTAATAAAGGTAAATGAGTGCTTTCTTGGAGGTTCATCTCTCTTGAAAAATCTTTGTAATGTCTTAATGGTAGAGGCACTGCATAGCTTGGCAAGGAAGATGGGTAATTATGCTTTTTATACCTAGTATTTAAATTTGAGAATGTCACTTTATTGCTTTGATTTTTAATTATGAGCTATGTCAGCAGAAAAGTCTCCATTGAGTGCAGTTTAAAAAAAAAGTCATTTTCCTGGAAATGGAAATGAAGAAAAAACTAGCATTCCTAGAAATGTGTAATTTATGATTGAAGTAAAAAAAAAGGGAAGAAGGGAAGGTACTTAAATGATTGGTTAGCAGTAAAATTTTACAAGAATTAAGACTAGTAGGTGTGATTGCACTGTCTCCATTAAGGAAAGACTCCTCCACCAGGATCTTTGAACTGGAATCTGGTAGTATGGGCTGGTGCAGGGGTAGAATTTGGGTGATGTCAAAGCATGAGTCTGGGCCCTTGACACTGGGAGTATCTGAGTCACATCTTGAAATGTTTGAACATGAATGTCATCTGGGGCTCTGGAGGTAAGGGCCAATCATGCTGTTGCACTAGAAGTTCTGGTCGTCCATACAGGACTGGTGAAGAGTGAGAAGAAGCAGAACTCTGATAGTGTCTTGGGAATTTGAAGTCCTAGGATAGGAAGTCTCCTCAGGGAGAAATGTATTCAATTTCCTTATAAATGATTTTTACTTTATTCCACTATTTTAGAGTAGGTGAAGCCTACTTTGGAATTCCATGTCCTTTTGTGAAGGTAGAGAGAAGGATAGTTCAAGGGTCAGGGACAATTTTTATGCCCCCTCCCTCTCCATCCCACTCTACAGGAAGTCTTACAGGTCATTTATCAGAACTCTGAAGGAAAAATGTACCATTCTATGTCATCTGAAAGCATCTGAAAGTACCAACACAATTCCAAAAGGGTTGAATCCGTACAACTTTGGGGAAATTTGGGTGGGAATTTGGACAAGAGGAACCTCAAGTTTCCTTCCGCCTTTAAAATTCTATGATGACGTGGTAATTGTTAGAGCAGATTGAAAAAGCAGACCTCTCAGTTTGCCATATTGCTTTAGCAGTGATGCCTTTGATGAAAGGAACCTGTGAGTCTCATTTGATTGTGCCAGGTTGATTCTCTTGGTTTACTTTTAGGATAAAAGCATCATAAATTTAGAGCTGGAAATGACCTCAGAGGTCATATTGTCCAGTGGTGTCAAACTCAAAAAGAAACAAGGCTCATTAGATCATACATAAAGATTTCTGTAGGCTGCATATTGGTTAAGAAAGTCACATATCAACATCATCTATGTTTTATTGTATTTTCATTTACGTTTTAATTCTGTTGGGCCCACACAGGAGTTACTGCTGAAGCACACCTCTGATCTTGTCCCTCTTATGTTATGGATGAGAAAACTGAGGTTTACACCCAGGTGATAAGTGTCAGAGGTAGGATTTGAAACCAGATCGTGTGCTTTCAAAGTTAGTGTTCTTTCTACTGCTAAGTTTGTATACCAAGAAAATCTGGCTGAATCTGGGTTAGATTTGGAAGAGAAAATATTATAATTTAAAGGGACTGGGTAACTGACTTAAAATACCTAAGTTGATGTCCCTCAGAGTCCTCCTCCAACATGCATCTTTCTAACAGTTGATTTAAGTGATTGTTTATTATGGTGACCCTAACTCTATTACAGTCATTTGTATAATAATCAACATAGTTCTGGATAAGTTTATACTCTTCAGAAGATGAGTTATTCAATTTACTTCAGCAATAACAACAACAGTCATTTATTGTGTCTATTATGCACAAGACATTGGGCTAGGCACTGGCTAGTGCTGCCAGTTGGGAGGCTAGCAGCCGGGAACAAAGACCTAGGGTATTCCACAAATTGCCCTGCATGTGTTACTGCTCATCTCTCCTCCAATGCAAATGGCTCTCACTTATGTAACACTTTAAAACTCACAAAATTATTTCCCCAAAACCAAATGTATTATTAACCCCAAGTATTTTCATCCTCACTTTTTTGGTAGGGGTGGGAGATAGACCGTGATTTCTTTGGGAAGGGAAGAAGCATTGATTCAGTGCCTACTGTGTGCCAAGCTAAGGGCTTTACAGAGACGATCTCTTTTGATTCTCACAACAACCCTAGGAGACAGGTGCTACTATCATCCCCGTTGTAAAGCTGAGGAAACTGAGGCAGGCAGAGGTTAACTGACCTTCATAGGGTCACATAGCTAGGAAGGCTGTAACTGAACTCAAGTCTTCCTGACTCTAAGTCCAGGGCTTTATCTACCATGCCACCTAGACATGCAACTCCTCTGAAATTTATTTTTTATAGAGCTGCACAGGGAAGTCTACAACCTTCCCAAGGCTACATAGTTATGGTGTATTAAAGGCAAAACTTTAACCAGAGTCACTTGATTCTCAGTCTAGAGCATAACTGCAGAATCCAATCAGGAAAGGCAGCGAATGAACTTCTTTCCCCCTCTACAATCAGGCCATGTGCATTCCTTATTATTCCAATCCATAAATGCTTCTCAGCTAGTTTGGAGAGAGTCAAACAAAACAGAATGACTTCTTCCTGACTTGTTTTAGCTAATTAAGAGAATAACAGATAAGATTATGGCAAAGGAGAAACATATATTTGGTGTACTTTTAGACTCTAGACCAGGGTTGGGGAATCTGTGGCCTCAAGGTCACATGTAGCCCTCTAGGTCCTCAAGTGCAGCCCTTTAATTGAAAAAATATTAATATTAATAGTATTAATTAAAATTAATAATGATAATAAAAGGATTTGCTCTTTAAACTTGAAATTAATCAAAAGACTGCACCCAAGGAACTAGAAGGCCACATGTGGCCTTAAACCTGCAGGTTCCCCACCCCTGTTCTAGACTGTTGGAGTGGTAACTAGGATAGGGTGACTGGAACTTTGCTCCAGTGCACCAAAATTTAGAAGATGCAAAAAACTTAAATGTATTCTAACAACATAGAAGTTATTATAATAATCAGTTCTGTATTCCTCAGTTTAATTACTTAAAGTATTTCTTATTCTCTTCACATAATGAAATATAAGGTCAGTTTGAGGGTCTGTTGCAAGCTGCTTATCCTAGATACCAAAATTTCCAGTTACGCATGATAGCCTCAAAAAAAAATATCCCACTAACTCTTAGGTTCTGAGGCAGATATGGAAGTAGGGCTCACAGCACTGTGAGGAAACGTGACCTTCACTGTTGTAGGAGTCATTACTCATCTGAGGAAACCTTAACTAGGCGATAGAAGGGAGAAGTCCTAGGATTTTTTTTTAAGCCAGGATTAGTACACTAGATGTCTATGAGGAAATTCTCCATATTGGCAGATACTTGTTCAGAAGCTGTGTTAAAAGAAAAGACAAGTGGGGTTACTAATAAGGAAAACAATGAAAATGAAAAAAGGGTATTTCCATCTCATTTCTTTGGGGACAGACTTTATTTTCCCCTGATGATGTTTGGTTCATTTTTCATCAGTTTAGTTTTTCTATTTCTATTTAACTAAATATAAAAATTACTATCATTATTATTAGAGCTAAAAAAGCATTTAGTACACACAGTATTGGAGATGGAAAAAGCCTTAGAACACAATATATAAGGACTGCAACAGACCTTATAACATGAAATGTCAGAACTGGGTAGGTCTTTGACAATGAAATGCCAGAGCTGGGAGGACTCTTGGAATACAGAATGTCAAGGCTGGAGGGGCCCCAGAACATAGAATATCAGAGCTGAAAGGGGCTCTAGGATATAGAATGTCAGCTCTAGAAAGTGTCTTGGAAGGCATGTTATACTTAGAAGGACTTTTAAAGACAGAATGTTGACCCTGAAAGGGATGCGGAGATCATCCAGTGACTAGTCCAACCTCCTATTTTTATAGATGAATAAACAGAGGCTCACTTTAAGTATGTGCATGTGTGTGTATGTGGGGGAGTAATTATAAAAATGACTTACAACAATTTACAGTAATTAGTCAAAATTGCCTCTGAATGTTTTTAAGACTAGAGAAGGCATGACTATACAGAAGCTTTAAAAGTCCTTTTGTATTCTTTACTGGTTCCTGGTGCATCAGACATTGCAGTATTGTGTTTTCTTTCACAAAGTCAAGGGAATAAGAGGAAAAGAGGCTAAAAAGATTGTTTCTAAATGTATAAAAGAAGAGCAATGCTCTTAGGATTTAGGTATAGATGGGAAGAATTTTAAGCAAGTTTTTTTTTTTTTAAATTTTGGATGTTTTGCCCTTTGCGATGTCAATTTCTTGAATAAAGCAAATAAGTAATTTCCCTAATGGGACAAACTAGAAACTAAAGGGAGAGAGAGAGTTCCATAGAAAAGTTCAAATCACATTTAGGTCCTGGAGGACATTTTATATGAGGAAGTTAAAACTTGGAATTGAAAAATGTTATACATTAAAATAGAATAAAACCTAACTGTATGACCTTGAAAAAGTCATTCACTTGTGTAAAACTAGTTTCTGCATCTACAAAATGATAGAGTTTGAGGTGTTGAACTATTAGGCCCCTTCTAGATCTAAGTAACAGGATTCTAAGACATTATAATTCTACCAGAAAAACCAGACTGGATTAAGTGGAAAGCTTGATTTATGAAACAAACCAACAAATACAGTGTAGTTAATTTCAAGTATATGCAATAATTTAACATAGACTAAAATAAAGGGTTGCCTAGTAAAGATCTTCTTAAGGGATTTGCATTAATGAATAGATAAGTATAAATTGCAACATATCAACTATTTTAACATAAATGGTGGTTTCAGAAGTACTTGAAAGGACTGAGCAGAATTTGTTTTCTTAATATAATGAATATTCCTAGGAAATATTGTTTGCAGTTTGATGCAAATCTATGAAGAAATTTGTTAAGCAAAATAAAATATTGTGCAACCCATCTCCTACCATTTTGATTGTAACTAAAGAAGGATTAAGAGATGGCTTAGTTTAGTGGGTAGGATGTTGAGTTTAAAGTCAAGAAATCTTGGGTTCAAATTCTTCCCCTGGTATTTTTTGTCTTTGGAACATTGGACAAACAACTTGCTCTGGGTGCAGTAGGCATCTCCCTAGGACTTGTCTTCTATATTAGAAATGGGCTACTATCAGTATTGGTTGGGAATTGGGATTAGCAAACTGAGTATATCAGGACTGCTCTACATTAATGAAATCATAGCTTCTTTGCATATTTTCATCTAAATTAAGAAATTCTGAGTTAATGAGGTTTTACAATGGTTTTTTGTGCAAAAAGAAATTTTTTTAAAAGCATATTTTGGTACCATCTCCTCTGGAAATCTTTCATTTTATTCTGGATAAGCTGGCCTGAAACAGCAAGTTTTGATCCCATAATTTCACTGTTGATTTATAGAAAAAATAATACATGTATTTTAAAAATCTGTGTTTTTCAAAACCAAGAGCTGAGGGTTGATTGTCGTGTTGTCATTTTCCCATTTAGTGTTCACAGACAAGGAAGCTATTTTTGAGCCTATGAATCTAACACAAACTCATGTCATTTAAAATGACATGTCCACCTCTCTCCTCAGGGGAAAAAATTAGTAGAATCAACTTCCTGAGTATAATAAGCAACCTTATTTCTCATATCCTCTTGCCATCTTAGTTCAAAGAGGGTAAGAATGATACCATGTACCTTTTTCATCTCTAACCTTAATGCATAAAACAATATTATGTATTATATACAAAGTATAAAAATATATAAAGTATACAAATATTTTGTACCTGGTAGATATTGGATAAATATGGGAAGAAAGAAGAAATGTAAGAAGGAAAGGAACTAAGACAGGAAAGATGAGAAAGGCAGGAAATGAAGTAAAGAGGGAAAAAAAGGAAATGAGAGAAAGGATGGAAAGAAAGAAGGGAAGGAGACAGGAAAGAATGAAGGGTATTCTGGTTTTCTCCATAAAAGAAATTGAATATGTTTCTTCAGTGCCAGAGAAATGTATCTTTCATTGTTTGAAAGCATTAGATTTCTTTTGCACAAATGAAAAAAAAATTTTTTTTTCTGTAATGAAAGAAATAGGATCCTCTAAACACTAGGCTCTTTTCATTGGACGTGGCCTTCTAATTCAAGTAACCACTGAGATTAACTGGCCACAAATGTCTTCAGAAACATGTCATTTGTTTTGGTCCTCAAAAGCCTTGAAAGAACCAATATATGACACATGGCTTTACAGTAATGAGATTAGTTTTCATAGGTGGCATCAGGGATTTGATCTTTAACTTTATATTATTTTCTCCCAGAATCTCTTCTTTGAGCAGGATGATGCCTCTGGCTTTCATTGCCGTAGGGAAGCAGTATAGGGTAGAAGCACAGGGTCTAGTCCAAGGGCTGAGGAACCTGTGTCCTTGTGGCCACATGTGGCCTTTTAGGTCCTTTGGTGAGGCTTGTTGACTGAGTCCAAGTTTTATAGCACAAATCCTTTTATTAAGGGGATTTGTTCTATGATGTTTGGAATCAGTCACAGGGCCACATCTGAGGGCCTAGAGGGACATATGTGGCCTCGAGGCTGCAGATTCCCCACCCCTGGACTTTAGCGCATAGTAGACATTTGGTAAGTGTTTACTGATTTATTTGAAAAAGCTCTACTTTCTACCCTGGGATTTGATACTATGCATGCAACTTTCAGTAAATCATTTAAATATCTTAAAGTCTCAGCTTTCTTATCTGTAAAATGGGTATATCAACACTGCCTCTACCACCCTGGTAGTGATCCAAGGGTATCAGTGAGGCATATGTGAAAGTGCTTTGAAAATTATAAAGAGCTCTATAAATTAAAGGAATTTTTATTGTTTCCTTCATTCCCCAGTAGACCTCTCATCACTATTTGAAAAAAAAAAATAACTAAAACAAAAACAAACCTCCAAAGTATAGAAGTTCCACTGGTTGAAAAAAATGAGACTGATGAAAAAGACCTGTCTATCTTCTCCCCCTGGAGAATAAACAAAATGGGTTACAAGAAATTTTCGTAAGGACCCACAAGGATGCAGCTATTTGATGCTCTAGTGTTTTCATCTTGTGACCTTCCTGACAATGGTGTGACTTACATAGAGGTCACAAACCCAGTAATAGAAGGGCACAGAAGAATCCTGTCTTCTGTGTGAGTCATGTTCCATAGAAAGTTGAGACCCTTCTCCTACAGCCTACTAAAAATCTACATCAAAAAAAATATTTCCAGAATTTTACTTGCCAATTCAATTTCTCAAACATTTATTAAGGCCCTACTGTGGGTCAAATACTACTAGGGTGTTGGATATACGAAGGTCAAAAACAAAAGTCTGCCCCACGATGCTAACACTCTACTGTAGGAAACCAAGAACATTCACAAAGAAGAAGCAGATTTTGTGTATGTGTATAAGGTAAGGCGATCACACCAACAGTTATGAAATGCCTTAAAGCCATAATGCAATTCTTCAATCTTTGTATGATCAGCATTCAGAACCAACAATCTTAAAGCAGAATTTCATAACCATGTCAAGCAGCAGGGAACTGTGAAGCCAGGGCTCCCCTTAATGTTCAGTACCTTGATGAACCTGGATCTGGTTTGACTATTGAAACTTTTAAATATTTCTATTCCTAGAGGCTCTCCAGATGATAAAATTTGGAGCAAGAAGGGGCCTTATTGGTAGATCAGAACCTGAAGTAAGTAATAGCTCTTTCCTGTGCCTGTTAGGTCTTTAAAAAGTAGGTCCCTGGATATGCTGAAATTGATTCTTAAGGTCATTATATTTTCAAATTTCAAATTGGACCAGTGGTTCTCAACTTCAACTTTTTGATATCAGAACCCTTTTATATTCTTAAAAATTATCAAAGACAATGAAGAGCTTTTGTGGACATGGGCTACATCTAGCAGAGTGCTGGTAAATGTTTGGGGTGGGGGCGAGGGGGAGATATATGTTTACATGTATATGTATATGTGTGTGTGTGTATGACACACATTTAATCAGCATCATTAGCATTTTCTCCATTACTCTTGAATCTAGACCAGTGGTGTCAAATTTAAACAGAAAAAGGGAATACTAATCCATACATAAGGACCCCCAAGAGTCACATATTGACTAAGTTTAAAAATATATTATCTATGTTTTATTATATTTTAATTTATTTTGTTAAATATTTTCTAGTTACATTTTAATCTGGTTCTGCCACACTCTGGGAGTAAGTAGGCAGTGGACCTTGTGTTTGACACCTCTGTTTACACAATCAGCAAATCAATCAGTCCAGTCCTGATTTGTGGTTTCTGCTGATTTTCAAGATATAAATGCTCTCACTGAAAACTGAAGTGTCAGTTCTGGTAGGAGCTGCCACTAGCCCATCCCTGTTAATCCTCCTTTTGCATTCTGACTACACACACACACACACACACACACACACACACACATCATTTATATGTGTGTATTTTTCTCATTGAAAATTTAACAACTTTCTTGAAAGTTGCATCTTCTCACTGCAGAATACCCCTGGCTATCTATTGATATTTACCATATAATAAACTAAACCATCTTTGTAGTATTATAAAAAAACAATTTCTGACCTAAAGGACTACTTGACAGGATTTCTGGGATCCTTTTAGGTCACTAGATTACACTGATCTAATCCAATCCCTTCATTATTCAGATGAGGTAATTCAGGTTCCAGCAGTTTGCTCTAAGTGTTTTGCTAGATTTCTTCTCACTTTAGTACAAAAATCTATGGGGGAGCGCAGGATCCATGAAGAATTCATCCTTGCCTGCTTCCACTGTCAATACTAAAATATCCCATTTAGAAGATTAGAATTAAGGACTGAAACTTTCCAAATTTGAAAACAGTGATTTTTTTAATTTGACAGTTTTAATAAGAAACAATGGACTTTGTAAACATCCAGTAGAAAGACCTTTTACTACGAGTGAAAGGAAATCCAAATACAAAAAGATCATTCCAGTCACAAGAAATAATAGCCCTGAAGGTCTATCATATTTTTTTTAGTAAGAAACTGGAGTTTCAACCAACAATAAGATACAGTAAGAACACGAGCATAATTGTCAATGGATAAAAGATTCAAAAAAAAGAAGAATTTAAGGTATTCCCAAATTAACTAATTACTATATTTACATATAAACATATCAATTATATATAGCATATGTGTCTATGTAACAATCACTAGCAGAATATCCAACTTTCAAAGATAACTATCTACATGCATAAGAAACGAATTCAATTTCATTCACCAAAATCCACCCCAAACCTGGGGCATATATATCCCTATATTATTTTGCAGTTGAATATGAAATGGTTAATGAATTCTCTCTTCTCAGCTTTTAATTGAACAGATTTTGTTGTTGTGTTCAAATCAATGGTTTTCCAATGGTGACCTCTTTCAAAAGTGTATCGTTCTCTCTCTTAGTATACATGACTGAAAGTGGATGAAAACCAGTTTAGTTGGTGTGACTCCAGCCCCCAGGACACATGTATGCTAAAGTTCAAGTGTTACAGAACTGGGTATTGCATCCCTCTGCAGACATTTGCTTGTTGTGGCATGGAATTAAGTTTTCTGGGTCTTTTTTTCATATTAGTCCACATATTAGTCCAAAATATTCCGATTTCAGTGGTCCAAATTACCCTACTTGACTGCCATGCTGCATGGATAACCAGGCAGGTTCCTATTAACGCCACATTTACTCTTGTCTACAACTAAGTAATTTGGACTCTGAGTGGGGCCTCAGAATGGGAGAGCAGATCTTACTGCATGTCTGAATTCCTCACATATGGAGCTAGAAGTATTTCATGTTAGCCTTTGGCATCGGTCCTCTTCCCATAAATTTCATCCCTATGGGCCGTGTCACTCTTTGGGAACAGTTTCCTCCCCTTATGCCCAGCAATGACAACAGTGGAAATTTGTAGGAAAATGTGTTAACCAACTTAGACAAAGGATGCAGTCTTTCGGTGCTATCTACAGCAGCATTGAAGACACAGATGAGGCAAATTATATCCAGGGGTGAGCCTTGGTCTGGACTAGTAGTACATCTGATATGCTTAGCTTGAATTGGGTCACATCTGTCCTCAGCCCTTGTGATTTATGTTTTAGTGTCTAAGAAAACTCATTTGCCACCTCAATAAAAAAAAAGAAATAATCTCCCCCACTACAAGTGTAAGATCTTTTCTTGGAAACACTAAAATTAGGAGTGAGTTTCCTTTCAAAAAAATACACAAAAATATTCTCTACTGATGCTAAGTTTACCATATTTTTCCCGTGACTAGAAGTCTCTGGATAGCCAGAGACCTCAAGTAAGCATAAGTACAGTCATAATATTTGAATATTTCTTTTTAAAAAAATTTTTAATATTTTGTTTTTACATCATCTTCATTTCCAAAAATATCTTTTCCCTTCCTCTACACTCAGAGCCATACCGTAAAACAAAAAATAAAAGAGAAAAAAATGCAACAAAACTAACCCAAAGTTTGTAGCTTCCGAGTTGTGTGATCTTGGATAAGTTACTTAACCTCTCTCAGTCTCTTCATCTGTTAAAGGGGTATAATAATAGCACCTATATGACAGAGTTGTTATGAGGATAACATTTGCTAACAATAAAGCTATTTATAAATCCTATTTATTATTAGCTATAATTATATTATTATTATATGTGACATACCACACCCATAGGTATCCACTTCTGAAAGGTCAAGTCATCAAGAATTTAAGCACTTTCTATATTTCCAGCACTGTGCTAAGGGCCTGGGATTCAAAGATAGGCAAAAACAGCCCCTGACCTTGAGGAGCTCACAATCTAATAGGGTAAAAAGGGGGAGGAGGTGGAGTTTCTCTTTTCTTCTTCAGGGACAAGCTTAGTCATTATATTTACCCTTTTATTAACCCTCTTCAGCCTGGCTTCCAGTCTCATCATTCAATTGAAACTATTTTCTAAAGTTACCGATGATTTCTTAAATGTCAAAGCTAATGGCCTTTCCTCAGTTCTCATGCTTCTTGACTTCCTGTAGCTTTTGACACTATTGATCAGCTGCATCTTCTGGATGCTCTTTACTCTTGCAGGTTTTTGTGACATTGGTATCTCCTGGTTCTGCCATCTCCATTGGCCTGTCATCTGATTACTCCTTCTCATACTTCCTCTCTGGATCTTGCATCTGTTAACCATGGGTGTCCCCCAAGACTCTATTCTGGACCCTCGTCTCTTTCCCTTCTATAGTATTTCTCTTGGTAGTCCCATCAGCCCTCGTGGATTCAATTGTCATCTCTATAGATGATCATTTTCAGATATATTTATCCAGTCCTAACCTCTCTCCTGACCTCTGGTCTTCCACCTTCATCTGCCTATGGGATATATTGAACTGAATATCTTAAACCTGACAAGTACAAAACTGAACTCATTGTCTTTCTCCTTACACCCCATCCTCTTCTCAGATTTCCTATTACTGTTGAGGGCTCCATAATTCTCCCAGTTCCCCAAGTTTGTACCCAAGTGTCATTCACTCTTTCACATCCCCACCTGCCCATATTCAATCCATTGCCATCTATGGCTTCTATGCTGACAAAATATCTCATATATGGCCTCCTCTCTCCCCTGACACTGTGGCCGTTCTGATGAAGGTCCTCATCTCACCTCATGCTTGGATTATTACAGTCATCTCTTGATTGTTTCCCTAGGCTCAAGTCTCTCTCCACTTAACGTCCAGCTTCCACTCAGCTACCAAAGTGATCTTCCTCATCCATAAGTTGAACCATCTCATTCCCTAGTCAATAAACTCCAGTGGTTTTCTCTTGCTTCCATGATCAAATGGAAAATTGACTGTTTGGCTTCTACAGCCCTTCATAACCCAGTCTCTTCTTAGTTTTCTAGTCTTTCTTTTTTTTTATAATTTACTCCCTTCTATACACCCTACCACTCTACTTTTTGCTATTTCTCACACAACAAACTCCATGTCCCAATTGTATGCATTTTCACTGGCTGTCCTCTATCCCTGAAATGTTCTCCCTCCTTGTCTCTGCCTCTCAGCTTCCTTCAAAACTCAGCTCAACTTTAGCTTTCAAGAAACCTTTCCCAGTCTCCCTTAATGCCAGTGCTTTCCCACCAAGTTGTCCTGTTTACTTCACATGTTGTCTCTCCAGTTAGATTATAAGCTCCTTGAGGGACTGTTTTTGCTTTCTTTGTATCCCCAGAGCTTAGAACAGAGCTGTAAATATAGTAAGTATGCTTAATAAATACTTATTGACTTGACTTGACCCAGCATCCAATTTCATTTTCTCTCTCATTTACACTTTTGTGGTCATTATGTATATTGTTTTATTGGTTCTGCTTGCTTTATTTCATATCAATGAATGTCTCTTCCTTTCTTTCTATAACAGTTGCTTATAGAATCAGCAATATTCTTATAGAGTATTCCATTACATTCATGTACTACAATTACTCAATCCATGGACATCTATTTTGATTCAAGATGTTAACTCTTCAAAGGTTAGTCATTTAAAACAATATTTTATTCACATAGTAAAAAAAACTCTCACTTGTCAGTCAATGACTCTCTCCCAAAATGAAATCCCTTCTTTGGTCATGAAGCTGTGCAAGGAGGTAAAACCACCCCATTTATTGGCCATTTATGAAGTAAAGCTTATTCTTCACCCATAGTCCTCTACTTCTCTGTGGGAAAAATTCATGTTCAGTCTTCTGAATTCAAGATTGATCACTTCATTGATCAGAGCTCTGATACTTTTACAATTTGCCTTTCTTGTATAACTGTGGTCATTTTGGGTATTTTACTTGGATTTTGCTCACTTCATTCAGTATCAGTTCAAACAATTCTTCTTAAGTTTCTGTAAATTATGCATATTCATCATTTTGGGGGGGCACAATTATATTCCATCACATCCATATAACACAATTTTTTCTTCCATTCCCCAATTTTATGGGTATTCACTTTGCTTTTAGTTATTACAACCATTAAAAAGTGTTACATTTCCCTTGTCTTTAATCTTGTGGCACATACCCTTTTGCAGAATCTCTGGGTCAAAAGTTATGTACAGATAGAAACTTTTTTTTAGTATAATTCAAAATTGCTTTCTAAACTATTGGATTAATTCACAACTTTACTATGAAGTACCATTTATTTTATTAAAAAAAATCAGATGCCCCCTTTACTTGTCCTTAGAACTATGAAGTCAGTCTTGTAGAATATACAAGACAGACCTACCATGAAACATTTAATTGAATGAGTCATCGCTGTGTTTTGACTGTATTGTCCAAACAAAATCCTGGAGAATCCTGAATTAGGAGAGAAGGGAAAGAGAGAGGGATTAACTTCCTCAAGGTTATCCTGTATTAATTATGCAGCAGCACATCTGGAATCGGCCAGGGGTACCAAGAGAATTACTAATGCCTTAATATGACTTATACCACTCCTAATTGCATTTGTTTGATTAACTTTGGTCCAGCTGGTCCTAGTTGCATAAACATGGCAATGTGGAAGCTAGTCATGTAAAAGGTGAATTGTGAGCAATTTTGGTAAAATTCTTGCTGACTTTATGTACTGACCCTAGTGTCTTAAACTCTGCCAAAAAAAGTTAAGCAACATCTGAATTAAAATGATCACCACAAATTTGGGCCCCTATAATCTGATGAGATTTCCAGATGTCCGGTCAAAGACCATCTGCTATGAACAGCTCCTCTCTGTGTCTCTGTATGTATTCTCATTGTACACATTCATGGAAAGCTATTCATTCTTCTAATGTTGGTAATAGACAATTACGAAGCATGGATTTCTAAAACTCTCTGGGCAGTTTCCACTTGGAGAATTAAGGACACAAAAAAGAAAGAAAAAAGAGAGCCATAATTCTTTTTATATTATGTACTTCCAGTAAAATCTATCGAAGTACTTGGTTCTTGGAACTAAACAGGATTGTCCACTACACAGCAGTGTCAAGAGGTTTTCTCATAGGGAGTAGACTTTAGATTTACTACTGTCTGAAACACAAACCCAACATTGGGAAGTTATTGGCTGAATTTGGTTTAGTATTCAAGTAGTGTTCAACTAACCTTGTAAAAATGGCTGGGAAATTTCAACATGTGCAGTTAGAGCCTACGAATGGTTTTAGGATGACAACTGGGAAAACAGCATTCAACAGAAGTTACTTCTTCATAAACTCAACTTTCTTTTTCATTATGCCTTTGATTAGGTTAATATGAATGTGTTCTCCAAATCCTAGAACATAGAAAGAACAGACCACTCTATCAAGTTGGAAGGAAGTACAACTTTATATAGTGGGTATTAAAATTTTGTGGAACTTATTATCCAGCAAAGTGCAGGATAAAAACAAAAACATATTCAAGAAACATTTTGATATGTATGTTAAGGAAAAATCCATAAGGAGTTAGTATGGAAGGCCTGGGTCTTCTTAGTATATTCTTTTTTTTTTTTTTAAATTTATTTAACTTTTTACATTCATTTTCACAAAATTTTGGGTTCCAAATTTTCTCCCCTTTTATCCCCTCCCCCCACCCCAATACACCGAGCAATCTAATTTTCCCTATCTCCAATCTGCCCTCTCTTCTATCATCCCTCCCTTCTCTTGTCCCCATCTTCTCTTTTCTCCTGTAGGGCCAGATGACTTTCCATTCCTCATTAACTGTATGTCTTATTTCCCAGTAGCAACAACAATACTAAACAGTTGTTCCTAAAACTTGAGTTCCAAATTCTCCCTATCCCTCCCTCCCCACCCATTCCCTTTGGGAAGGCAGGCAATTCAATATAGGCCATATCTGTGTAGTTTTACAAATGACTTCGATAACAGTCGTGTTGTGTAAGACTAATTGAATTACCCTCCATCCTATCCTGCCCCTCATTGTTTCTATTCTGTCCTTTGATCCTGTTCCTCCCTGAGTGTTGACTTCAAATTGCTCCCTCCTCCCATTGCCCTCCCCTCCATCATCCCCCCTCTTGCTTATCTCCTTCTCCCCCACTTTCCTGTACTGTAAGATAGGTTTTCATACCAAAATGAGTATGCATTTTATTCCTTCCTTTAGTCAAATGTGATGAGGGTAAACTTCTTGTTTTTTTTTCTTAGCTCTCCTCTTTTTCCCTCCACTAAAAAGTCTCCTGCTTGCCTCTTAAATGACATATAATTTACCCCATTCCTTTTCACCCTCTTTCCTCCCCTACCTTTCTCTCTCACCATTTACCTTAATTTCTTTTAAGATATGGTCCCATCCTATTCAATTCACTCTGTGCTCTCTGTCTCTGTATGTGTGTGCATGTGTGTTATGTGTGTGTGCGTGCACACGTGTACGTGTGTGCGTGTGATCCCACCAACTACCCAGATACTGAAAAGTTTTAAGAGTTACAAATATTGTCTTTCCATGTAGGAATGTAAACAGTTCACCTTTGATAAGTCCCTTATGACTTCTCTTTGCTGTTTACTTTTTCATGCTTCTTCTCATTCTTGTGTTTGAAAGTCAAATTTTCTTTTCAGCTCTGGTCTTTTCATCAAGAATGCTTGAAAGTCCTCTGTTTCATTGAAAGACCATGTTTTCCCCTGAAGTATTATACTCAGTTTTGCTGGGTAGGTGATTCTTGGTTTGAGTCCTAGTTCCTTTGACTTCTGGAATATCCTATTCCACGCCCTTCGATCCCTTAATGTAGAAGCTGCTAGATCTTGAGTTATCCTGATTGTATTTCCACAATACTGGAATTGTTTCTTTCTAGCTGCTTGCAAGATTTTTTCCTTGAGCTGGGAGTTCTGGAATTTGGCCACAATGTTCCTAGGAGTTTCTCTTTTTGGATCTCTTTCAGGTGGTGATCGATGGATTCTTTCAATACTTATTTTGCCCTCTGGTTGTAGAATGTCAGGGCAGTTTTCCTCGATAATTTCATGGAAGATGATGTCTAGGCTCTTTTTTTGATCATGATTTTCAGGTAGTCCCATAATTTTTAAGTTGTCTTTCCTGGACCTATTTTCCAGGTCAGTTGTTTTTCCCATGAGATATTTCACATTCTCTTCCATTTTTTCATTCTTTTGGTTTTGTTTTGTGATTTCTTGGTTTCTCAGAAAGTCATTCGACTCCATCTGTTCCATTCTAATTTTGAGAGAACTATTCTCTTCAGTGAGCTTTTGAACCTCTTTTTCCATTTGGCTCATTCTGCTTTTGAAAGCATTCTTCTCCTCATTGGCTTTTTGAACCTCTTTTTCCAATTGAGTGAGCCTGTTTTTCAAGGTGTTATTTTCTTCAGCATTTTTTTGGGTCTCCTTTACCAAGGTATTGACCCGTTTTTCATACTTTTCTTGCATCTCTCTCATTTCTCTTCCCAGTTTTTCCTCCACCTGTCTAACTTGCTTTTCAAAATCCTTTTTGAGCTCCTCCAAGGCCTAAGCCCACCCGACTACCCCCTGGGATGTCTGGGATACAGAGGCCCCGCCCTCCACATCTTTCCCTGATAGCAAGAATATTTCCTCATCATCAGAATTGAAAGGCGGGAACATTTGCACCTGCTCAAAGAAGCTCTCTATATTCTTATTTTTCTTCCCTTTTCTGGGCATTTTCCCAGCCAGTTACTTGACTTCTGAGATTCCTTTCCACCCCCGCCTGGATCCGCCCAGCTAGTGCTTGGGGTCTGAGATTCAAATGGGCTTTCCGCGGCAGGCGCAGCTGCTATTCAATGTGAGCTTAAGTTCTGGTGCTGGGGTGGGGGCAGGGCCGCCTCCCAGGCTCAGTTCCCTCAGGGGCTTTATGCAGAGACCTTCAGTAATGGGGCAGGTGGGGGCAGGGCCGTCTCCCAGGCTCGGCTCCCTCAGGGGGTTTATGCAGAGACCTGAGCTTCTGCCTGCCTGCTCAGGGAGTCCCGGCGGCCGCCGCTGCCTCTGTCACTGCCTCTGCCTCCGCTGCTTCCTCCCGAGGGGGCCCGAGCCATGGAGACACCCCGCTCCCCTCTTGGCCAGCCCAGACGTGTCTCTCACTGACCTGTAGAGTCTGTGGGCGGAGGGACCTTCCCGGCCGCTGGAGGTTCTGTCCCTGAAGCCTGCTCGGATCAGCTCCTCTGGGGCCGTGGCCAGGGCAGTGCTGGGGTGGGGTCCTCTTTCTGGGGAGCAACGGACCCTGGGGATGGCTCTCCAGGGCTCTCTGGAATGGAAATCTCTTCCACTGTGTTTCTGCACACCCTGCAGTGATCCAGAACTTGTGGGGAGCTCTTCTTACATTAAATCCGTGGGCTGTGGGTTCAGAGCTAACATACGTGAGTCTTTCTACTCCGCCATCTTGACTCCACCCCCTTTCTTAGTATATTCTTAACAAAGCTACAGGAGATAGCTCCCCTACAAAAAAGAATCCTTATGCCACTGTCAGAGACAGAACACACAAGCTGATTGGGCCATTGCTTCCACACATACTGCATCAACTCTTATTATGAGTGATAGGAGGAAAACAGATTTTATTTAATTTCACATAGAAATGAATATATATGGTGTGTGCACATGCATATGCACATGCACACATTCTGGTATATGTTTATGCATGTGTATAGACATACACATGCACATTGCTAGGTAGATAGATGGTGCAGTAGATAGAATGCTAGACTTGGAGTAAGGAAGACCTGAGCTCAAATCCTACTTCAGACACTTATTAGCTGTATGATCCTGGACAAGTGACTTAACCTTTCTCAGCCTTAGTTTCCTCCTCTATAAAATGGGGCTAACAATAGCACCTGAGGTTGTTGTGAGGGTCATGTGAGATAACATGCATAAAGTGTAAACCTTAAAGTGATACAGAAATACTATTATTACTATATTTAATTCTTATTGAAAAAACCAACTGGTTTCTACCATAGATCCACAACACTACCTTAAATACTTCAGTTACAATTAAGAGATTGAAGATTTCTTGGAAATTCCCTCTCTCCATATGCTTATTTTACTATTATTTAATTTAAAATGAATAATCATTTATTTTATTTTGATCCTACTTTTCTCTCCTGTGTTGGGGAAAAAAAAGTAAAACAAAACAGAATCCTTGTAAAAAATACTCATTGTTAAGAAAAATTAATTCCCACATTGGTCATGTCCAAAACCATGTGCCTCTTCTTGCATATTTATCTCATTGCCTTCATGTGAGAAGATAGATGTCGTTCCTTATCATTGTTTTCTTGGGATCATCATTGGTCCTTGAGCTGATCAGAGTTTTCATGACTTTCAACCTCGTGCATTTTTGCAATGTTGTTGTTATAATATAAATCATTCTCCTGTTTGTACTCATTTCGCTCTGCATTCATTTATAATTGTCTTCCCAGGTTTCTCTGAAACTCTCTCCTTTGGTCTTCACTTACATTCATTTACCATATTCCCCAGTTGATGGGCACTTAAATGTTTAGAAAAGGTGCCGTTATTAATAATCTTGTATGTGACAGCAGCAATAGGCAGAGATACCAGGTAGCCACATCCTGCAGTAGCACAGGAGAGGGAGGGACCGGTGCATGGCTGCTGCCACCTGGTCATAACATATGCTGGAGATTTTCCTCTGAGAAGGTGATTATTACTCCCTGAGTATTTAGTCTGCATCCAGCAGCAGGAAAGGCTTCTGGTATTTGGAAACTACCTAACTAACATTCTGCAGAGGCAGAGTCTGGAATATAGTAGTTTGTTTATAAGGCAAACTAAGAGAAGTGGTCTTTACCTGGGAATGCCCATGTAATTATGGTAGCATGAGTGAGTCCAGGGTTCTCACCCTCATGCATGAACCATTTGTGGCTGTCTGGTGGTCTTTCTGGCTTCAGCAAATACTCAAGTGGTGTTGGGGTAAAGTGGGGTGGGGAGAGGGGAAATGAGTCTAAGATTTGTGTTCCTGTTGGAGCAGCCAGATGCCAACATCTGTTAGCTCACATTTGATATTGGAACACAACATGGTGATAGGAAGTTGTCAAAGAATTAACAAAAGTAGATTTACTTAGCCCTGTCAGAGCAAAGATATACAACAAGTCCACAGTGGCACTTAACTTCTATAGATATGTTTCCTCCTCAGCTACATGTGAAAATATGTCTTTTCAATAAGGCACAGCATGGTGACTCTCATAATCAGAGGGGCCTTTGATCTCATATCGGTAAGACCTTTATACCTCTAGGTGATCAGGAAATCATCGGTAAAGCCAGGGGCCACCAGGAAGCTGAATAGGGGAGGCACAGCTTAAGTCCTGCCCCACCCTGGGACCAATCAAGCCCTGGGTTTTTTGCTTTTTCCTATGCCCTGTGTATATGGAGTGGGGGCATGGAGGACTGATAGATATTGGTACTATCATTATTGGGTTTGGTTTTGGAGTACATGAATGTAATGAAATATTACTGTGCTGTAAGAAATGCTGATATGATGAATACAGAGAAGCATGGAAAGAGTTACAGAGCGAAGGAAACAGAGCCAAGAAAACAACAAATACAATGATTACAACCGTGGAAATGGAAATAACCAAAATACAATCAAAAGTGAACATTTCAAAAATTAGCAAGCATGGCTCCCAAGAAGAGACACAAGAAGATATCCTCACCCTAACTTTTTCGCAAAGTTGGAGGTCCATGAGTGTGAAATATTGAAAATATTTTTAGACTTTTCTTGATGTATTAATTCTGCTATTTTTTCCCCTTTTTTGTCTTTAAAAATATTATTTGTTATATGATGGACTTCTGGGAGGAGTGCAGGATACTAGGGGAAATTTTAGTGATGTAAAGAAACCCAAAATGCATCAATTAAAATTTATTTTTAAAAATAAGTCCTGCCAATTCTGCCTGTGTCTGCCCAGAGCTCCAGGAGTCATCAGAGTGAAGACCAAGGGAATCTAGTCATTTAGTTACATGCCAAGTGTCCCACATATCCTTTCCCAAGTGTTCTGCTGTTGAGACAGCAGAGTCCCTCCAGCCTTCAATATAGAAATAGGAGAGACAGTATATATTCCACCAAGAGAGCTGTGATTTTACTAGTGAAAGTAGTCCCTTCACTGGTACAAATATCATCCCAGTTAGGCTTTCTCATTCTACACAGTTCTTCTGGAATTAACCCATTCCCTCTTTTTTTTTTTGGCTTGAGATATGACATAAATCATACCTGATCTTATAAGGCAAGCCCTGTGAACAGTTTTCACCCAGGACGTTTCCAGTTTCAACAAAGCCGCTATTCTCTTGAATAACAATATTAATGGGAAAGTGAGCACACATGGACCTCATCTTGTACAGAAAACTCAGTGTAATACCTTTAATCATGTTTTACAGGTCACCATGGATTATGTAAATTATTGCTATTTTTTCCCCCCTATTTCTTCACCACTTGTCCGCCCAGAGCTTTTGTTTCTTTTGAAGGAGACTGATCTTCACACTGATAGGGTTGAAATCCTTCTTTCCTTCTTCAGGTCTTTCCAAACTCTCAGCCCTCCAGAGAGATGTCAACAGTCGGCTTGCTAAAAATGGTATTTCTTATCATTTTAGATGGAGCAAAGAAGCCACATATCTTTCTGTTGCTCTTTAAGTCACTTGCAATTTTGATTCTTCTGAGCTGCGACATTCCACAGTCTGTACCCATAGAACATCACTGAGAGAATATTGATGTGTTTAAAGAAAAATGAGCTTTGGCTGTACTTAACCACTTGGGCTCATTGAAATCATTGAAAGCACCTGTTCAAGGCACTTGTACCAGTGGACTAGCTCAATAGACTGCTTATCGATCTATACATCATAATTTGAGTGTATATTTTAAAATGTTTTTCCAATGTAGATGGCTCAGTCGATCTCTTTTTTTCTTATAAAAACAATTAATTAATTTATTTTCAGTTTTCAGCATTACTTCCATAAGATTTTGAGTTTAAAATTTTTTCCCCTTACTCCCTTCCCCCCCACCCCAAAACAGTGTGCAATCTGATATGGGCTTTACTTATACACTCATAATGAACATATTTTCACATGTCATAATGTTAAGGAGAATTAGAATTAATGGAAGGAACCACAAGAAAGAAGGAATAAAATAATAAAAGAAAAGGAGAGCAAATAGTCTGCTTCCATCTGCATTTAGATTCCAAAGTTCTTTCTCTGGACGTGGATAGCATTTTCCAATGTGAGTCTTTTGGATCAGCTGATCTCCTCAGAATGACTATGGAATTCAGTGGAGAAGTACTACAGTCTTGCGGATCTCAATGAAATCAGGTTATCATATGCAAATAAGCATCTAGAGAACCCTGCCATCAACAGGGAATTCTCCCTTTGCTTTGTATATAACATCCTTTATAACACTGATCACTTTCAGTGATCATATGTATTACTGTTGTATGCCTCACTTGATGGTGATATTTAATAAGTTCTTGAACAGCATTATCTCTGTAGTCACTTCTACCATGGAATCTTGCCTGATCTTTTCTTAAACATTTTTATTTTCATTTCCAAATTCCCTCCCTCCTCCTCTCAACCACCCATTGAGAAGGCAAGAAATATGACACCCATTATTCTTATGTAGTCATACAAAATATATCTTCATATTAATAATGTTGCAAAAAAGCAAGAAAAATGAAGTGAAATAAATGTGCTTTAATCTGTATATGGGGATCATCAGTTCTCCCTCTGCAGATGCATAACTTTTCTCATTGTAAGTCCTTTGGAATTGTGGATTAGTGTATTGATCAGAGAAGCTAAGTGTTTCACAGTTGATCATCATTACAGTATTGTTGCTACTACATACAATATTCTCTTAGTTTTGTTCATGTCACTTAGCAACAGCTCATATAAGTCTTCCTAGATTTTTCTGAAGTCATCCCCTTTGTCATTTCTTACATCAAAATAGTATTCTATAAAAATCATATACCACAAGTTGTTCAGCCATTCCCCAGTTGATGGGCATGCTCTCAATTTGTAATTCTTTGCCATTACAAAGAGAACTGATAAAACGATTTTTTGCATATATAGGTCCTTTTTCTTTTTCTTTGATCTCTGAGATACAGACCTAATAGTGACATTATAGGGTCAAAGGCAATGCATGGAATCTTGCATGATCTTAACCAGAACTGTATCAGAGGTAAGGTAAGTGGGGCTTTCCCTCACGGTATGTGCCAATTCTCCACGGCATGGAGACTAAGGACTGCCACACCCATGTCTTAAGCAGTATAACCCCCATCATCACCCATGCAGTCTGCTGTAGTAAATTGTCTGCAAATGCCTATCTGCCCATCTACATATTTTCATCAAGAATACCTTTATTGGATATATAGACCATTCTTATAGAAAGTTTAGGATGATGTGGAAGTAAGCATATAGAATGATGGCTGCTGGTGTCTTCTTGGTCTTATTTTTTTGAGGGGGGAAGGATAATACTATTTATGATCTTTTCTTTCCTTAGGTATATTCTCTTCTTTGAAAAATCTTAAAAATCAATCTCTGGAGTATCATCAAAATTGTCACTTCCAGCATAGATGTCTTCTGTACCTATTCATGTCTAGTGCTTTTCTTGGCTTTGACTTTTTCATCTTATGAACCATTAAAATTTCTTCCCATAGTTGAGTGGAGAAGTACAAAATGATGATTCTGTTCTGATAGATCCGTTCTATTTCATGTTTCTTCTATAAATGCTCTCAGGATGCTCTATCTGGCTAATGCCAGTTCTCATACATCTCATACGTTCTTCACAGACTTATTTTCTTTTCCAGCGCTTCTTTTCCCCCTTACCCCCTGTTTTATGATTTAATATTCCATGTATAGTTGATGCTATATTAGGAAACTTAAAATTTTATCCTATTCATTCATTTATTTTGAGGCAATTGGGATTAAATGATTTGCCCAGGGTGATAGAGTTAATAAGTGTCTGAGGCCTGATTTGAATTCTGGTCCTCCTGACTCTAGGGTCGATACTCTATCCACTACACTACCAAGCTGCCCCATATTCATTCATTTTTCAACTTTGGTAGTTTTTCTGGAAGAGGAAAGATAAGAGTTGGGAAATCACATAGACTATCCACAGGAAAGAACGATTTGCATAAAAATTATAATAACTCACATTTCTATAGCACCTGATCATTTGCAAAAGCTCTTTCCTCACAACTTGGTGGGTTTGGTAGTATTATCCCCACTTTGCATGGGAGGAAAGTGAGACTGTGAGAAGTTAAGTGATTTGCTCATGATAATGTAGGTAGTAAATATCTCAGGTGGCATTCTGACTTCGTGGCAGACCGTCCTGGTCACCTGACTCCAAGCCTTGCACTCTATCTTCTATTATTGTTACTGTTGAGTCTTTTCAGTCATATCTGACTCTTTGTGACCTGATTTGGGGTTTTCTTAGCAAAGATAATGGAGTGGTTTGACATTTCCTTCTCAAGTCCATTTTACAGATGAGGAAACTGAGGCCAGCAGGGTGTAGTGACTTGCCTAGGGTCACACAGCTAGTAAGTGTCTGAGGCAGATTTGAACTCAGGAAGATGAGTCTTTCTGACTCTAGGCCAGGCACTCTATTCACTGCACCTAGGATATCTATCCTATTTGTATACTTTAAAATCAATTGACCAATCCGTAAAGATTTATTGAGTTCCTATATTGCAAAAGGCACTGTGTAGTTCGTCATATTAGCTGCCACAGGTGATATGCTAAAGTGACCTGGTCCCTGTCCTCAAAAAACTGATGAATGACAAGATAATTAACTACACAAAGCTAGAACTGATAGGCACTTTATCACATGATCAAGACTATGAGTGCTATCAGAGAGTCAAGGAAGTTTCCTATTAAGTAGAAGTAGTCAGGGAAGGCTGCAGAGGAAGTGGAATTTCAAAAAATATTATTTTATACTTTATATTGATACCTTTTGCTTTTACATTACCTCGATTTCTCTTTCCCTCCTTTACCCAGAGAATTGTCCCTTGTAGTAACATCGATGAAAAAAAAAGGAGGGTAGCCAAAACAAATCAACTAGGTTTGAAAGTGTTGTTCCACATCCACTGTCTTCCACTTCTTTAAAGAAGGGAGGGAGGTATATTTGCTCATCTTTTCTCTGGGGCTAAGGTTGGTCATTGCAATTATACAACATTCAGGTTTCCTCTTTTTTTTTGTTTGTTGATGTCCTTTTCATTTACATTACCACTGTTTTTCTGGTTCTGCTATCCTCACTGTGCAACAGTCCAGATGTTATCCTTTGTATTCTTCATAGTTATAACATTACATTCATGACCCCCAATCCATTCAGCCATCTCCCAGTCAATAGGCATACACTTTTTATTTCCAGTTCTCTGCTACTACAAAAGTGCTACTCTGCCTATTTCGGTGTCTATGGGAACTTTCTCTGAATCTTTGAGGAGGTGGAATTTGAAGTGGGTCTTGAGAGATGAATACCATTTGAACAGGAAGAGAGGAATGAGGGAGAGAGAATTGCAGATAGGAGCAAAGCAGCAGAAGCACCCAGTCCAAAGGCACGCTTGGAGGATGACTAGAACGGATTTTGGGGAGATTTCTAGGGCAATAAAAAGAGCTAAAAAGTAAACTGAGGCTGGATTCTGCAGAGTCTTGGATTCCAGACTTTACATCTAAACTATTCTGATCCTGTTTTACACAGTGGTTACAGGAATCAGATTCAACAGCACTGACGTAGTTATATATTGTGCTTAAGTCAGGCAAGAAGGGTCCTTTACAAATTTCTCCCAATTAAAAAACGCTTCCATTCCTCTTATCAACTGTCTTCCTCTTCTGCTGCTACCCTGAATTCCAAAGTCCAAAGGAGTTGACAGGTATATAGAGAGAAATAGGTATAACCAGGCTTAACGAAGATACAGACCTAGTTTCTCTATGTCCCTGTCTCCAGTCTGTCTATGTACAACTTATGTAGAAGTTACTATTTTGAGCAGGTAAGGCAAGTATTTAAAATACAATGACTCACTTATTTGGAGGAATGGAATTCAGCTTATCAAATGACAGATAATATAAAGTCATTCTAATTTGGCTTTAGCAAATACTATTGTACTTTTTGTAATTTTATTTGAATATGGAGCTATCTGATGTTCTGAGGATTCATGGCACAGGTGCCATATTGTGAAGACTTTAGAAGAATTTGAATGGTTTTCTATTCTGCTTTCTCTGTACCACAACTCTTTCCTGCACTTGATGGATGAAAACACCAGCCTAAGATGAGTTGCATGTAATTTCTGGATATTTTGCAGTCCGTGGTTACCTCCCTGCCAGGCTGTAAGGGAAGGAAAAAGAAACGTGGTAGTAAGTTGTGTTTAAAAAATACTTTCTCACATGCTCTCACTTAATTGTTTTAATTTTCAAAATTGGCAACTCATACAAATTGTCTTCTCCCTTTTTCACTACTTTCTAGGTCTGAAAGTCTTCCAGCTCTAAGTCTTCATGTTTAAGTGTGGTATCGTGGAAAGATGACTGAATTTGGAGCCAGGCAAAAGTGGTATTCCAGTTTTCTCTCTGACACATCATAGCTCTGAGTCACTTCATTTCCACAGGCCTTAGTTTTCTCATTTTTAAAATGGGAACGATAATACCTGTGGTGGCTACCTTGCAGGTTTGTGAGAATCAAATAAAATTACACACACACACACACACACACACATACACATTCACATACACACACACAGATAGATATAGATAGTGTGGTACAAACCTTAAAATAATATGCAAAAATTTAACTATTGTATCATTATTTTTAAAACCCCCCAGATCCTGCTGAGAACACCATCTGTTGAAAAATAAATAGCATGATTAATTTTGAACTCTTGAATAAGGAACCAACTTGCAGAATATGCAGGACAGTTTTTTTGCTTTCTTTTAACTGCATCTAGGGGAAAATATTAGTTAAACAAGGCCTTAAATTCCCACCTTACTTCTTATATAAAAAGCAACATTGCATTTAAATTTAACAATGCAAGGAGGTTAAACTACATTAACATTTTACATTTTCCCACAACCTTAATTCTCTTTGAAAAATAATGTTTTTTTCAAAGATTCTCTCTCTCTCTCTCTCTCTCTCTCTCTCTCTCTCTCTCCTCTCTCTCTGTAAAATTTTAAGCTGTCATTTAGAACCATCCAAGTAATTCAATCACTTGACTGGTTTGTGGGGTTTGTTGGGTTTTTTTCAGTTTCTGACTTCAGGAGGGAAAAAGAAGTGGTAACTGATTTCCTGGAACAATAAGAAAAACATATAGGTAGATCTGTAAGACCAAATGAAGGTTTGTTTATTTTTCTGGAGAAGATGGAAAGATAAATCCCTAGTTTCCCCTTTGGGTTTATTTAGATTTTTTTTTCTCTTCAACTCCAATCCAATTAGTTTTTGCATTAAATAATTCAGCTCGGCTCCCTTTGTAATGGGTTCTATTTGGGAAGATGGAGACAAACTGCTTAGACCTTGAAAAACACATGGGCTACTCAGCTAGATGGCATCTGTGAGGACTCAGAACCTCCCACCCCCCAACATTCTATAGGGAAAAAACAGAGCCAGGTGCATTTCTTCCTAAATCAAATTAGCTGCAAGATGCCACATCCAATTGTAGTAAATTGATGTGAGAGTTTGTGATGTCTATAGCAGATCTTACAACAAAGGTCAGTGTGTGGAGACTCAGACAACAGGCTGGGATACAGCAACTTGTGGCAAACCTGCTATGACAATGGCAGGGAAGATGTAGAATGCCTTCGGCTTTCTTGAAAATTGCAAGAGAATACAATTTTAAGTATGTATTTTAATCAAATTTACTGTGCCATCATTTACATCTTTAAGGATGTTAACATAATATTATGTTTAATTGAAAAATGTCCACTTAAGCATTCAGAAGAGGTCCTCCAGTCCCTGAAATCAGCTCCAGTCTAATCAGGCACAAGATATAGGAGACCATAATCACATTGGCAGACAGTTGTAGAATTTCTTAAACAAATTTGCTTATTTACAGCATAAAATTAACTGAAAACATTGACATGTGACAAATTTGCCCATCATGATAGCTGTTTTTATATATCTCCCCTGACATTAACAAGTTTACATCATGTTTTGTGACATTTAATTAGTCATCTTTTATTTAATTAGCTTCATAAAACATCGAGAGCAATCCAAATGTTTGCTGAAATGAATAAACAGGAGGCAACCATTCCATACATTGGGCCAGAAAAACAGACAGATGACTACACATGCCAGAACACAGTACATATGGTGCATACATCTCTGTGTTCAGTTGTGGTACCTAACAACTTGGTCCATTAAACCTATGGGCTCAATATATAGTTCAGGGTCCTACATGACAGTCTACAGCATTTCCTTGAATATAACATATAGTTTGCCAATCCTAATATGACTTGGGGAAAAGGTAGCTCTATTTCCCAGGGAAAAAATATTCAACCAGTTGTGAAATATGAATTCACAAATTGTCCAGGAGGACATGGACACATATAAATGAATGCTACTAGTCTCCACTCTACTACTCACGTTTCCCAAGGAGTACCCCACTCTCCATTCACTTACAGGAAAGAAATGGAAACAAGATGCTATAGTCGATTGTGGCTTATTCAAAATAATTCTAATTTGATTTTAGAGAAGGTCTCTTGCTAAATAATTCTAGTCACAATGGGATATTTTATCTAAAATTCAAGAATGTGACCAGCTTCCCCTCCCCTGCTAAGTTGCCCTGCAGTAAAAATCTATTGGCCATCCTCCCCATCTGCTTTTCCCAAGTGGAAAATTTCATTTTCCATCCTACTACTTTGTATCTAAACAGTGTCTTTCAGACTAATCCTTTTTGTTTTCCTCACACGAAATAATCCAGTAAGTTAGTGAAGCATTAAGCAACTTTGGTAATAAATAAGTCTAGTAAATAATTTTAATAATAATAATTTTTTTCCAAGTGAGAAATCTAAAGTCCAGGTGAAAGCTAAGTGATTTGTGTAAGGTCTGGAAATCAGAAGCAGAAGGAGATATTCTACATCTCCACTTGAACAAGGCAGAGTCATTTTGGATGCTTGTCCATTAAAGACAGATCAATACATTCCGCTAACATTAGCTTTAAAATGTGTTTGTAAATAAATCTTTCTTTGCTATAATATCTTCTTCAATTCCTCTTTTCCTCTCCACCCAGTTGGGAATGTAGATGTAAATCCTAGTAGACCATAGCTTAGTTTTTAGTGCATTAAGAAAATCATTCCAATAGAGGTTTCCCTTCTGTTCATAGTTCTTTTAAAATACACAAGGGCAGATACTATAGGTTGAATAAATGTTATTCAAACAATGACCACTTTTCCATGCTAATGGAGGAGCAGGATGGCTTGGATAAATGTAAATGCTAAATAAACTCACAGCTTACTTTAACCATTGGATCTTTCCCCTTTGCAAGAGCTCCTAATGAACAGCTAAAATGACTGATCTAAATTTTACTTCCTCTCCCTTCTTCCACCTGCCCACCCTCTGACTGGGGCTCTTATTGGGCAGTAAAATGGTCAAAGGGCAGGCAGCTGGAAGGAACACAAGAGGGAAAATCCACAAACTGAAGACTCTTCCCCTGGATAATTGAGAGTTGATTGGACACTATGCTCAGCATAGTGGAGACACAATAGCTCCCACTATTGTATCTATTTTCATTTCTAACAACAGGGGGAAAGAGAAGTTCTTTCTAAAGGTGAACTAAATAACATTTTCCTAGATCTGGAATCCTACCTCTATAGGCTATAGACATGCATGGAGGGCAGTCTTATCTTAGCTGCATTAAAAATACAAAAACCAAAAAAATTTACTTCTGTCCAAAGAAACCGGAATTGAGAAAAGTGATTTATTAGAAATCTGACTTATCCCACTTTGCACAACACTTATAACAGTAAGGGACAGAAAGGACTAAATTATGGTGTGGAGGCATCCTTAAAGAACAACAATATTTCTGAATAATTCAATATGAGGATTCTCTGTTTTGATCCTCTGATTTCCCCTTGTTTTCCTTCTGTTGTTTCCTTTATTTCCTGCCCATTGCAATGTCCCCTCAGCGCTATCCCCTTTTTCCATGCAACCCATTCCATATCCCTTTCATTTTCCTTCCTCTCCTCTACCCTGGCCCTATTTGCCCAGTTCCTTCCTTTTTTATGTGTGTCTCTTTGTCCTTTCATCTTCTTTGGCTTCCTCTTATCTCTTTACTACTGACTCCATTCTGACATCAGGGGCAGTAGTTGGCTTCTTTATGTCTTACAGTGTGCCATGACCCAAGGGAAATGAACTTTATCATCATTTCATTGAAAGATATCTCACAGACATATCTCAGAGACTTGCAAAGAAAAAATAAACATGCTTATCTAGGGTATGATTGACAATAGAAGTGCTATATCTTTAAAAGTGTTAATTCTGGAGTTCTCAAATATGTCCAAGAATAGTAGAACAGATCTTAGGCAGGTGCTACCTCTGAGATATAGACTAGAAAAGGTCTCATCACTATAAATTCTCCTATACAGAAGGCTGACACCCCAGCCATTATATAGGTATCAAGTATGGACACAGCTACCCAGGGAAGGAAAAATGTGAACATAATATATAACTCCCTATGTACCTTGCCATAGATCAATGAACTGGGATAGACATGTAGAAATGCTCCTACAGCACAGAAACCTCTTGGGTATCCCAAAGAATGCAGTTGTACCCTTCCTGCATCCCAGAAGCAGTTTGGTGTAGTGGTGAGAGGCCTGGCCTTGGAATCAGGAAGACCCATGTTCAAGTGCCCACTCTGACACATGCAACCATATTAACCTCTTAGAGCCCTAGGTAAGTTTCTAATAATAAAAGTTGTAGAATAGTTGGAGCTCGTCATTGGAAGATGGGGTTTCTTCACTGGAAGCTCCCAATACCAAGGAAATCACAAGTCTTGATCTATGGTTACACACCTACCCTTGTACTTCTATGTCCCTGGCCATGGTGCTGACAAAAATATTTTATTTGGAATTAGTCTTTCTAATCTTTCTCTTCCTCCATACTCCTCAGCCCCTAGTCGTTGTTCACAGATTTTAGAAGAGTTGATCTTAGACACTCTGGCAGAGACTTCAACTTACTTTGTGGAAGAGAGTGATCCTGGCTTTAGAATTCTGCCTTGCTGAATGGATTCATTCCACTTCCTATCTTTTTATTTTTATTTGTTTCGGTCACTACTATAAAATGAGAGGATTGCACTGAGTAATCTCTCAAAATCTGAATTCCTACTCTTCAAAAAATCTATAATACTTTCTACTTTATTATCTAGTGGTTATATCTGTTAGGACTCCAAAACCAAACTATGGTCTTTCCCCAAATCTACAGTTTTATTGAAATAAGGGAAGGTAGAAGGTACCCAGTAAAGCACCAAATGGGCTTTTTTTACTCAGTAATGCTCTTGCCAGAGGGACCTTAGCCAACTATGATTTAACAAGTCTAAACCACAAATGAAGTTTTTCCTTGGCATGTTGCAATCAGATTACAAACAGGCAGTCTGGATAGCCCTAGTCTGTAACAAAGATACAAGAAGACAGTACTCACCTATCCAACCTCTTCCTGTTCTTCTTAACAAACCCCAGGTTCCTGTTAAAACATAGTCTTCTCATTGTCTCTGGAACAAAACATATACCAAAGGTATCAAACACTGGGCCAAGGGCCTATGTAGCCCACAACACTCCTGAGTGCTATCCAAACCAGATTAGAATGTAATTGGGAAATGTTTAACAAAATAAATATAAAAATAGAATAATATGTGTTTTTCTAAGTCAATACATGGCCACAGGGATCGTTTCATGTGATTTCATGGCCTCTGATTCTATTTGAGTTTGATACTACTCCATACCTACCCCTACCTACTCTAGTTGCTCCTCTTGCCTTGGGAAATCATCTTGGTTTCTAATCTTACTCTTTTTTTAGAGCTCAGATCGACTTTCCCCTCCCCAGGAAACCTTTCCCAGCCATCCCAGCCTGAAGTACTTTCTTCTTGTATATTTCTAGCATATTTATTGCCTAACCCACTAATTGTGCCATCTCTCCAACTGGAGATAATAGGTACCTTGAACACAGAGAGTATGAATCCTTTTGTATCCCTTGGGTCTCATAGAGTACCCTGCTCAGTGTGGAAATTCAGTTAATATTTTTTAAGATAATGATGATAAGAAAGTTCCTATCTTCTTTACAGGATTCACCATGATCTAGTGGGCAGAGGGCTAAACTTGAACTCAGGAAGACCTGGGTTTAATTCCTACCTCAGAAACATTTCCCAGTTGTGTGATGCTGCACAAATTACTTGCTGTTGTTGCTGAACCACTTCAGTCATGTCTGAATCTTCGTGACCCTGTTTTGGGTTTTCTTGGCAAAGATACTGGAGTGAGTGGTTTGCCATTTCTTTCGTCAGCTTATTTTATACACGAGACAACTGAAACAGACAGAGTTAGTGACTTGTTCAGGGTCACACGTCCTCAGTTACTTCATTTTTAAGATGAGAACAATTATAACTCCTCAAATTTTTAATAAGCGAGTCACTTAACCAGTGTCTGCCTCAGTTTCCTCCCCTGTACAATAGGGATACTAATAGCACCTACCTCACAGACTTCTTGTGGAAACCAAATGAGATATTTGTAAAACACCTAAAACAACGCCCGGTACACAGTGGATATTTAATACATTCTTATATTCTTCCTTCCTTTCTCACATGGTTGTTGTAAGGATTCAATGAGATCATGTATACAAAGGACTTTTTAAACCTTAATGTTCTATATAATGTTATAATGTGTCAACTCTTATCATTATTCCCCTGTACATACTCTTATTTATTGAGGACAAAGTCTAAAAAAAAATTCACTTTTTTCTTCCTGTGATAGAGTTGAGCACAAAGCAATTTACACACATAATAAAAATGACTATTCATATAGTGCTCATTTTGCAGATAAGGAAACTGAGATTGTGAAAAGTTAAGTGACTTGCCAGGGTCACATAGCCAGTGAAACTATTTGTGACTGGACTTTCATTGAGGTTCATCTGAGTACAAGTCCAACACATTCTCCATTTTATTACCCAGCTGGTCACGGCCTTAATCTCTATTGCTGACACACTGATGGAAGCAGGAATAACTGCTCCCCATACTCAAATGGAGACTTTCCACTTGGCACACACTGCTTTCTGAGGTATTTCTGAGTTTAAGGAGGTCTCTTATTTATTGCTGTGTCTTTGGCCCTGGGTCATCTCTGGTGTCTCTAGGAACATGCTTGTCTTGGCAAACTTTAACAAGGAAACTTTTGTTTCTGAGCAGCTCCTGCAGAAGACGAGGAATGCTTGTGAGGTGGACTGCAGATTGCCATGCAAAACTGGGGGTTGTTGTTTTGAGTTCCATAGGGATTGGAGCTTTGAATTTTTCTCTTATTCTGAGAAAATCCTTTCAAAGTTGAGAGACAAGTCTAAAAAAGAATGCAGTCAGTGAGTGTGTCTAGTTTTAGTTTTAAACTATATGTAATGATCATTTGAGAGAACCAGGAATTTTTATGTGTGAAGGATGAAGGGAGGAAAAAAATACAGATATTACTAATTTCAAAAGTTCACACATAAAAACCATAGAATATTAGAACTGGATCTTTGAGATCATCCAGTTCATATTCATTATTTTGCAGGAGAGGGTGAGGAAGGTGAAGTAATTTGCTCAAAGTCACAAAAAGTGAGACCAGAATTCTTTATTTCTTTAAAAAGCAAATCTTATGTCCTGTCAAGATGGTTGCCTAAATGGAAGGCAAGTCATTCAGGTGACACATACTTACTCTAGCAAAATCCTAAAGCTCACATCAGAATAAATAATGATTAAGAAATCCAATGAGAAATTGTAGTGACATGTTCCAATATAGAATTCCACAAAAAGTCAGTCAGGAGGGTATAGGCAACAGGGAATGCCTCTAAATAAAGACAGCACCACCATGACCACGGATAGGACACATGCAACCTGCAAAGGTTTCTGTCCAGAGGCAATAAGGGCAACCAAGGACCATTTGGACTGGAATAACCCAAGCCAAGGGTCTCTGAGATCCCTGGTACTCTGTATAGCTCTTCCCCCTTTTGTGGTTATATGACTTTAGAAAGGGATCTACAATGGATGCCCTCACTCTCTTCTACACTTTCTGCCTTCTGGTTTCTGACCTCTTTCAGATGTAACTGCTCCCTCCAACGTGATTGATCTCTTGATTGTCAAAGTGAATGGCTTTTTCCCAGCCCTCATGCTTCTGGAGCCCTCAGAAGCCTTTGACACTGTTGCTCACCCCTTTCTGGGATCTCCGCTCTCAGTTTTCATGACTGCTCTCTCGTGAGTCTCCTACCTGCTTGACTGATTCCTTTCAGTGTCCTTTATTAGATCTCAAGGCCACTAACTGTGATTATTCTGCAAGGATCTGTCCTTGCCCTTTTTCTCTTCTCCCTATCTCACTTGTTGATCTCATTAATTCCTACTGGTTCAATTATCATTTTTGTGCAAATGATTCTCAGATTTAATCATCCAGCCCTAACCTGTCTTGATTTTCAGCTTTGCATAATCAACTGCCTAAACTCCTTTTTTTTCTTTTTATCTTCACAACTTTTCATATAGTTTCTCTTTTCTCTACTCACATAACTACCAGGGGTGAAGGAAAGGCTATCTTCACCGCATACCTGGACAATTGCAATAGCAATTGCCTCAAGTATGTCTCCATCCTAATCCATCCTCCAGTCAGCAAAAGTGATCTTCCTAAAGTACAGGTCTAACTATGCCACTCTTTTTCTCATTCTATACGCTCCAATGGCTCCCTATTACTTTCAGTATCAAACTTTAAAATCCTACCATACTGAACTTTTAAATGACAGACCACTTAATTCCACAGAAAATTCATGTCAATCAATTCCATTTGCTCATAAAAATTTATTGCCTTCTCAATGAGTATTGAACTGAAAATGGAATACCTCCTGGTCCTCTCTATAAAATGTCATCTTGATATCTTGATGTTGCGACTTAGACTTACACAAAGTAGAGAAACACTTAGGTTTCATTTGAATCAGAATGAGTAAATATTTGAGCAGCTGTAATTATTAAGCCTTGTGATTTAATAAAGACAAAATAAGAGTGTTTACTAGACTATTAACTTTCCTATTCTCAAGTCAATAAGCATTTGAGAAGCCTTTACTGTAAGCTGGGCACTGGGCTAAATGCTGAGAATACAAGCACAAGCAAGAGGAAAAAAAGTGTCTGCTCTCAAGGAACTCACATTCTAAATGAGGAAGAAAACACAAAAATATAATATCCTCAGGGGAGCATGGTCCAGAAGTTTGGAGAGTTGAGAGAGAGGCTGGCCTGGACACTGCCTCAAAATGGAAAGGAAGGGGACCACAGGGATCTTTTCCTTTATTTTTACAGGCTTTAAGAAATATATAGGTTTCTTTTTTCCCTTCTCTTCTAGGATGAATGTAACCCTTACATTTCTCCTCAACTTTTTAAAAGTGTGGCTACTTTAGAAACCATAGATGGGTTCTTTGTCTTGTACGCTAGTTTATGGGACAATATACCTAGTCCCCTTCTGCAGCTTGAGTATTATGATTTCTCACACTTCCCTTTTCTCTTCTTACCTTAGTTTGCCTCAGTTTCCCCAGTAATGAGTGCCCTCCTTAATTCCCCTATCCATGACTACTTCTGTCCATCCTTCAGATCTTTTCTTTATTCTTTAATCATTTGGAATGCTTTTTGGCTTATTTCCTGCCACCAACCCGTTATATTTTCAGCATCTCTTTCCCCATTGTTCACTTTGACTTCCTTCTAATTTGAGTTTTGTCCTCAAAAACTACTCAGCTACTACAGCCAGTTGGTGAATTTGCCAATCATAGTATGTCCTTGAATTTTGTTTTTTCCTGGTAGTCACAGAATTTCATTCATCTTCTTTGGAAAATTACATCTGTAGTTTTCTCTGTGTTTCCACTTATAACCTCTATCAATAAAAAATACCAATTACTTGAAGGTTTTAATTAATTGGGTTTTGGCGTTTTAATTTAACTCTCTTACTACACGTGGAGGGATTATATCAAGACATGGTTTCAGTTGCTCAGTCATTCATATTGATCCAAGTATTTGTGACCCAGTAGGAGGTTTTCTTGGCAAATATCCTGGAGTGGTTTGCCATTTCCTTTTCCAGTGGATTAAAGGAAAGAAAGGTTAAATGCCATGTCCAAGGTCACACAGCTAGTAAGTGTCTGAGGCTAGATTTGAACATAGGACTTCTTGACTCCAAGCATAGTGCTCTATCCATTGAGCCAGAGAGCTGCCTCCAAGGCCTCGGAAAGCAGGCATTTTAGGGAACATCAACTTAAGAAGGAAGAACAAATAAAAATCATTAAACAAGTGTCAGTGACAGTAAAAAAAAATGATTTATTACGATAAAGAAAGGTTTATACCAGAAATTCAAATATACCTTAATATTAGAAAATAGTCAATATAATCCTATCTATCAATAAGAAAAATAAAATCTATACATCAATAGTAAGGAAAAGTCTTTGATAAAATACAGAATTTTTTTCTATTACAAATATTTACAAGTATAGAAATAGAAGGATATTTCCCCAACCATAATAAAAAATGTCTGGTTAAACTCAGAATTGACAAGATACACAATGCTGGAATGTTAGAGGCATTCTCATTAACAAGGGGTGTAAAGCAGGGTTATTCACTGTCCCTATTTCTATTTGATTTAATTTAGATATATTACCTTTTGTGATAAGATGTGACAAAGAAAAGGATTAAGCAACAGCAATGAAGAGGTTAAAATATACAGTCCTGTCATCTTCAAATAGATATATCAGAAAATCCAAGGGCTTCAATAAAAGTTATTGAAATTAAGTTATTTCAGCACTTTTTCAATGTATAAGACAAACCTACAAAACCATTTGCATTTCTATATATCACCAACAAAAATTGGGAAAAAACTGACATTGATAGAAAGAGAACTGTCACTTGCAATGACAAAATGCTTTAAATATCTGGGCATTAATCATATACAAGGACAACTATAAAAATGTTTTTGACAGAAATGAAGGAAGAGCTGAACCTTTGGGATTATACTCTCTACATTGTTGAGTCTACCTTACATAGGAAACATAGTAATTCTTCCCAAATTAATTCAGAGTTTCATTGAACTAGATAGTAACCCAAATTCCAAAGACCTACTCTGAAGGCATATCAAGACATAAAAAAAATTTCTATGGAAAAACTAAAAGGTAAGATCCATCAAGAGGAATTAGAGAAAAACGAGTGAAGGGAGACTGGCAAAACTCATAAAGCAATAATTATTTTTTTAAAAAGTTATCAGATAATAGATAAAAATAGAAAGTAGTTAATTCAAAAATAGAATTTATTCTATATAAGATATTAATATTTTATACAACCAAAAATTCAATAAAAATTATTGATTTGAAATGAGTTATAGATTCATGCCTCATGACAAGTACTACAATAAGCTTCAGCTGGATAAATAGGCTAAATATTTTTTTAAAACTGGAAGAAAAGGAATAATATTTATCCCAATTATGGAAAAGAAGAAAACAATTTATCTGTAAAAGAAATAGAACAAATATTTGGAAACAAAATTGTTTGACTGGATTATGCAAAAATAGATAAATTTTATCCAACAAAAACATGTTTCCAAGATAAAAAGAAAAGAAACAGGGAAAAAATTTGTGTTAATTATGTTCAAGTAGATCTGTGAACCTATCAGTGTATGGATGTTCTACAATGATGCAAACTCTAATTCCTTCATGTCTGACCATCCTGTGAAACTCTTCTCCATGACCTCCCATAAGCATGACACAGAGAATTCATACAATGTTCTGAAGATCTTCCTCACTTTCTCTTGGAATCTTTTTTTTAAAACATTTATATTTAAAGTTTTGAGTTCTCTCCTTCTTCCTCTCCCCATACTCCGAGATGGTAATCAGATGTAGGTTATACATGTGCAATTGTGTAAAATATTTCTGTATTAGTACTTTTGTATAACAACACTCAGATAAAAGGAGAAAAAAAAACAAAAAAGTAAAAATAGCATTCTTCATTCTGTATTCAAACAATATCAGTTTTTTTTCTGGAAGCAGATAGTATACTTCCTCATTAGACCTTTGAGATTGTCTTGGATCCTTATATTGCTAAGAATAGCTAAGTCATTCACAGTTCTTTATTGAACAGTATTGCTATTACTGAGTACAATGTTCTTATTCTGCTAACTTCACTATGAATCTGTTCATGTAAGTCATGTAAGTCTTTCCAGGTTTTTCTGAAATCATCCTGCTTATAGCACAATAATATTCCATCATAATCATATGCCACAGTTTGTTTAAACATTTCCCAATTGATGGGCATTCCTTTGATCTCCAATTCTTTTTTTTTTTTATATTTTAATATTTATTTATTTAACTTTTTACATTCGTTTTCACAAAATTTTGGGTTCCAAATTTTCTCCCCTTTTATCCCCTACCCCCACCCCAATACACCAAGCAATCTAATTTTCCCTATCTCCAATCTGCCCTCTCTTCTGTCATCCCTCCCTTCTCTTGTCTCCATCTTCTCTTTTCTCCTGTAGGGCCAGATGACTTTCTATTCCTTATTAACTGTATGTCTTCTTTCCTAGTAGCAACAACAATACTAAACAGTTGTTCTTAAAACTCTGAGTTTCAAATTCTCCCCATCCCTCCCTCCCCACCCATTCCCTTTGGGAAGGCAGGCAATTCAATATAGGCCATAGCTGTGTAGTTTTGCAAATGGCTTCCATGATAGTCGTGTTGTGTAAGACTAACTGAATTAGCCTCCATCCTATCCTGCCCCTCATTGTTTCTCTTCTGTCTTTTGATCCTGTCCCTCCCCAAGAGTGTTGACTTCAAATTGCTCCCTCCTCCCTTTTCCCTCCCTTCCATCATCCCCCCCCTTGCTTATCTCCTTCTCCCCCACTTTCCTATACTGTAAGATAGATTTTCATACCAAAATGAGTGTGCGTTTTATTCCTTCCTTTAGTCAAATGTGATGAGGGTAAACTTCTTGGTTTTTTTTTTCTCAGCTCTCCTCTTTTTCCCTCCACTAAAAAGTCTCCTGCTTGCCTCTTGAATGAGAGATAATTTACCCCATTCCATTTCACTCTCTTTCCTCCCACTACATTTCTCTCTCACCATTTACCTTAATTTCTTTTAAGATATGGTCCCATCCTATTCAATTCACTCTGTGCTCTCTGTCTCTGTATGTGTGTGCATGTGTGTATGTGTGTGTGTGTGTGTGTGTGTGTGTGCTTGCATGCATGTACGTGTGTGTGTGGTCCCACCAACTACCCAGATACTGAAAAGTTTTAAGAGTTACAAATATTGTCTTTCCATGTAGGAATGTAAACAGTTCACCTTTGATAAGTCCCTTATGACTTCTCTTTGCTGTTTCCTTTTTCATGCTTCTTCTCATTCTTGTGTTTGAAAGTCAAATTTTCTTTTCAGCTCTGGTCTTTTCATCAAGAATGTTTGAAAGTCCTCTGTTTCATTGAAAGACCATATTTTCCCCTGAAGTATTATACTCAGTTTAGCTGGGTAGGTGATTCTTGGTTTGAGTCCTAGTTCCTTTGACTTCTGGAATATCCTATTCCACACCCTTCGATCCTTTAATGTAGAAGCTGCTAGATCTTGTGTTATCCTGATTTTATTTCCACAATACTGGAATTGTTTCTTTCTAGCTGCTTGCCAGATTTTCTCCTTGACCTGGGAGTTCTGGAATTTGGCCACAATGTTCCTAGGAGTTTCTCTTTTTGGATCTCTTTCAGGTTGTGATCGATGGATTCTTTCAATACTTATTTTGCCCTCTGGTTCTAGAATCTCAGGGCAGTTTTCCTCGATAATTTCATGGAAGATGATATCTAGGCTCTTTTTTTGATCATGACTTTCAGGTAGTCCCATAATTTTTAAATTGTCTCTCCTGGATCTATTTTCCAGGTCAGTTGTTTTTTCCCATGAGATATTTCACATTCTCTTCCATTTTTTCATTCTTTTGGTTTTGTTTTGTGATTTCTTGGTTTCTCAGAAAGTCATTAGACTCCATCTGTTCCATTCTCATTTTGAGAGAACTATTTTCTTCAGTGAGCTTTTGAACCTCTTTTTCCATTTGGCTAATTCTGCTTTTGAAAGCATTCTTCTCCTCATTGGCTTTTTGAACCTCTTTTTCCAATTGAGTGAGCCTATTTTTCAAGGTGTTATTTTCTTCAGCATTTTTTTGGGTCTCCTTTAGCAAGGTATTGACCCGTTTTTCATACTTTTCTTGCATCTCTCTCATTTCTCTTCCCAGTTTTTCCTCCACCTGTCTAACTTGCTTTTCAAGATCCTTTTTGAGCTCTTCCATGGCCTGAGTCCACTGGACATCCACCTGGGGTGTCTGGGATACAGAGCCCCGCCCTCCACGTCTTTCCCTGATGGCAAGAATATGTCCTCGTCGTCGTCAGATCCGAAAGTTGGGATCATTTGCATCTGTTCAAAAAAACTCTCTATAGTCTTATTTTTCTTCCCTTTTCTAGGCATTTTCCCAGCCAGTTATTGACTTCTGAGATTCCTGTCCACCCCCGCCTAGATCCACCCAGCTAGTGCTTGGGGTCTGAGATTCAAATGGGCTTTCCGTGGCAGGCACGGATGCTATTCAATGTGAGCTTAAGTTCTGGTGCTGGGGTGGGGGCAGGGCCACCTCCCAGGCTCAGTTTCCTCAGGGGTTTTATGCAGAGACCTTCAGTAATGGAGCAGGTAGGGGCAGGGCCGTCTCCCAGGCTCAGCTCCTTCAGGTGGTTTATGCAGAGACTTTCAGTAATGAAGATCCTGCCTGCTGCTGGTGGTGTCCCGGGCCGCCGAGGCTGCGCCGCTGCTGCCTCCCCCGCCACCCCTGCCTCTGCCTCCGCCGCTTCCTGCCCCTGCCTCTGCCTCCGCTGCTTCCTCCCGAGGGGGCCCGAGCCATGGAGACACCCCGCTCCCTTCTCGGCCAGCCCAGGCGTGTCTGTCACTGACCTGTAGAGTCTGTGGGCGGAGGGACCTTCCAGGCCGCTGGAGGTTCCGTCCCTGAAGCCTGCTCGGATCAGCTTCTCTGGGGCCGCGGCCAGGGCAGCACTGGGGTGGGGTCCGCTCTCTGGGGCGAGATGGACCCTGGGGACGGCTCTCCAGGGCTCTCTGGATCGGAAATCTCTTCCACTATGTTTCTGCACCCCCCTGCAATGATCCAGAACTTCTGGGGAGCTCTTCTTACATTAAATCTATGGGCTGTGGGTTCAGAGTTCGTATACATGCATCTTTCTACTCCACCATCTTGACTCCGCCCCCGATCTCCAATTCTGAACCACCACAAAAAGAGTTGCTGTAAATATTTTTGTACAAATAGGTACTTACCGTTTTTTTGTATGTCATTGGAATATAGACCTAGTGGTGGTATTGCTGGGTATGCACAGTTTTATAGTTTTTTGGGCATGGTTCCAAATTGCCCTTCAGAATGGTTGGTTTGATTCACAACTCTACCAACAGTGCCTTGGTGTCCCATTTTTTCCCACATTCCTTCTAATATTTATCATTTTCCTTTTTTTGTCATATTAGCCAATCTTATAGGTGTGAGGTGGTACCTCAGAGTTCTTATAATTTGCATTTCTCCAATCAACAGTAATTTGGAGCACTTTTTCATATGACTATAGATGATTACTTTGTCAGAAAACTTCCTGTTTATACCCTTGGACCATTTGTCAATTGGGGAATGACATATTTTTTTTATAAATTTCACTGGGTTCTCCATATATTTGAGAAATTAGGCTTTTATCAGAGATACTTGTTGCAAATTTCCCTTCTCTCAATTCTCTACTTTCCTTATAATTTTGATTGCATTGGTTTTGTTTGTGTAAAAACTTTTAAATTTTATATAAGCAAAATCATCTATTTTACATTTTGTAATGTTCTCTATATCTTCTTTAGTCCTAAATTTTTTCCTTATCTGTAATTCTGACAGATAAACTATTCCATGCTCTCTTAATTTACTTAAGTTATCACCCTTCAGGTTTAAATCATATACCTATTTTAACCTTATCTTGGTATGCAGTGTGAGAAACTATACCTAGTTTCTGCCTCACTATTTTCCAGTTTTCCCAACAGTTTTAGTCAAATAGTGAGTTTTTGTCCAAAAGCTTAGATTTTTGGGTTTATCATATACTAGGTTACTATGGTCATTTGCTGTAATGTAATTTGTACTTAATCTATTCCACTGATCCATCCCTCTATTTTTTAACCTGTACCAAATTATTTTGTGAATTACAGCCTTATAATGCAAATTGACATCTGGTTTGGCTACCACCTTCTTTTACATTTTTTCTTTCCCTTGAAATCTTGAGGATGTCAGTGGTTAATTCTCATTCTTTCCACATGACCAGCCCAACTTTTTTTCAATCATAATTTTTCATATTTTTATCCTTTCTCATGTTCTTTTGTATGGTCCCTTATTTGTTATATGATGTAGCCAGATCACACCCACCACAGACCACTCAGTTACTCCCTGTCTAGTACTCATTTTTTAATTCTTTAGAGATCTCCATATTACATGATTCACAATTATACAGTAGGACAGACAGAATATTGATATTAAAGGTCTTTTAATTCCAGAAGGACACTTTTTTCCTAAAAGTTTGGAGTTATTAAAGGAAGTTTTGCAATTCCTTGAAGTCAGTCCAGTCACTCTTCTCTGCTCATTTAATTATAGATTCAACTCTCTGTCTATTGTGCTGGCTATCTAGATGTGTATGTGTCTGTGTCTGTGTGTGTGTATTGTATCTGTCTCCCTCTCTTTTTCTACGTCTCAGCTCTATAGGCAGTCCATCTAGCTTCATATTATTATCTAGATAATAGGCATCTTTATCCAATTGGCTTTTCATGTATAAATAGTCATAATATATAATGCTATAATAATAATTAACAGTAAGAGAAACAACAGCAATAGCTAGCATTTATACAGGGCTTCCAGGTTTGCAAAGTTCTTTCCAAATATTACGTCATTTGATTACTCTTTGAATGGTTATGAATTTCTTTCAAGAAGTTCTGCAATACTTGTGGGATTGAGTCAACCAGCAAAATCTCATCTATAAATAGAATCATTTGGAGACTCTTAACATTTATAGGGAATCCCTCTTTAGTTTGATTTTGTGATAGAGTCTAGCACTTCTTTTAGCACTTAAACCGTGAGTCGTGAGCCCATATGGGTCACTTACTGAATTTGGGGGTCATGAAAAATCTGGCAAGGGTAAAAGGTTTCTGAATGTGTAACAACTAAAAATTAATTCAAAATCAAACGCATAATGAACCTAAGGTGTTTCTGGAAGCTCTTGCCCATGTTGCAACCTGCGACTTCACTGCAGCCTGGGTTCTAAACACAGCATAAACAATGATAAAATCAAAATATTGATCAACTCTGTGAAAAATGCTGAAGATGCTCTACATCCTGCAGTACCAAATATTCTACCAAGATTTAATTCTTTACATAAAAAATAAACAAACACATCCATCTCAGTAGTAGGCAAATTTGCTGTCATTCTTAACTAAGTGGTAAAAGTATATGTATACCAAAGAATTTTTAAAAATAAATTCCTTTATGATTAATTATCAGCAAATGATTTGTATACCTATTTTGCATACCTATATATCCCGGGTTGAGTAAAAATTTCTCAGGGGAAAAAGGATTGTGAGTGGAAAAAATTTAAGTTTAAAAAGTCTTGTAGTTAGACATCCTCTATAACAGGCAATCATCATTGATGATACATACATTCTCTATCTGTCTGTTTCTCTTTCTCTCTCTCTACACACACACGCACACAAACGTATATGTATATGTGTGTGTATATATATGCATACACATATATATGTATATATATAGAAATATATAAATGTTTAATGCTTTATACCTTGTGAGATATCTTTGACCAGCTGGTCATTGAATTAGATTATTCCTTTTGTGTTATCTCATTTTAGAAAAAATACACCTAGAATTGCTGAGGAACTGTATACATCTATTAAATAAATAAGCAACTTTGAAAAGAAGAAACAGGGCAACTAGGTGATGAAGTGAATAAAGCACTGGGCTTGGCATCAGGCAGATATCTTCCCGAGTTCAAATCTGGCCTGACAGTAGCTGTGTGACCCTGGGGGGTCACTTAGCCCTGTTTGCCTCAGTTTCCTCAATAAAATTAGCCGGAGAAGGAAATGATAAATTATTCCAATATCTTTGCCCAGAAAACCCGAAGTAGGGTCTCAAAGAGTTGGACAAGATTGAAATAATTGAGCAACAATGGAGAAAATACACTGTTTTATAATCAGAGAAATGTAAACACCTTTCAGATATATATATATATATGCCCATCAAGTTGGCAAAAACATCTAAAAACATTAACATTTATGTTGGCATTAAGCTTCCTTTAGTGACTCCAAACTTTTAGAAAAAATATTCTCTTAGAACAAAAAGACCTTTAATACCAATATTCTACCTGTGTTATTGTATATCTGTGACTCATGGAACACTACAGACTCTGAAGAATTGAAAAGTGAGTACCTGACAGAGGTTATTAATAGACTCATGGCAGGTACAAGAGGGTCGCAACATATAAGAAATAAGAGACTATGGAGAAGTACCTGAGTAACGGCTTTTCTGTGTAAAATGATCATCCAAAAAGGAGATGGGCTGATGTCATGACAAGAGTGACAGATTGGGGAAGCATTGTTGGTTGACCTTTAAATTGGTGCAAACTTTTTAGAGAGCAATTTAGTAAAATACAAGCTTAAAAATGGATCTGAGACTTTGACCCCACAATCCTGCTGCTGCACAGCGAAGCCTCTATTGTAAAAATGTAATTGAAATTTAAAAAGGGCATATCTGTACAAAAATATTCAATCATTTCATTTGTAATAAGGAAGAGCTAAAAATGAGTCACATGTTCAATGGTTATAAATATTGGTCTTTAATGCTTAAAGGGACCTCAGGGCTTTATGAGGTTTTAGAAATCACTTCACCTCTGTGAACCTCGGTCTTTTCAGCTATAAAATGGTGCAGTTGTACTATATGATCTTTAAGGTAACTTCCAGTTCAAAATTCTGTGATTATCTAGTAAGAACTGATCATTTTGTAGATCATTGAACAACCAGAGATGGAAGATGACTTACTTCGGGTTACATAGTTAATAAATAAATAATAAGTGAAGGATTTACCTCCAAATAAGTTTTGGCAGACCAGTGTAATATATTACTATGCCTTAAAATGGCAAACAAAAAAAAATTTTAGAATGTGAAATATGAATGAGATATGCCGAGATGCAAAATGAGGAGAGTGGAATTAGAGCAATATGAATATTAGAACTGATTGTATATGTTCAACATTATAAAAGAAACAAACTTTAAAGCAGAATGATGCAATGGAAAAAAGGCTGGATTTGGAATTAGAGGACTTGTGTGACCTTGGGCAAGTAACAACTCCTCCCCTTAGTTTTCCTCATCTGTAAAATGAAGGGGTTAAACCAAATGACTTCTAAGAATCATCCTACCTTTACTATGATGATATGATTCAAAGGACAAAGAAGAAAGGAAATTAGAAGGAGTCATGAGGTCAATCAATTATTATTTTGATAATGTTTACATTAGGGCATGTCAGTATTTCAGAATTTATGGTTTCATGTGAGCTTCAATTTAATATTTTTTATTTGATATAATTAGGTTTGTAACAAAAAATATTTTAAAATCACATAAGGTTATGGTGCCTTACTGAACCTGAGTCATTATAATCAAGATACGAAGGGGCAGGAGAATGCACCCTAGATTTTACAGGCAGGTAGGTAGGAGTAGTACACAGAATGCTGAACTTGGAGGAAAGAAGACCTCAGGTCAAATCTGATCTCAGGTACTAACTGTGTTTTTAATCCCAAATGAGTCACTTAATCTGTCTGCCTCAATTTCCTCAATTATAAAATGGTATTATCTACGTTGCGTGGTTAGCAAAGGGTCTGACAAATAGTAGGCAATTCATTTCCTTCCTTCCTTTATGAAACCTTCCCTCCTAGTTGAACATAAATTTTTGAACTTGCTGAACCAGTGACCACTATAAAGCTTTATTTAAATAAGAAAACCACTGATAATCAGCAAAATATTTCCGTAAATCACTATGACCAACAGATTTTTTTTTTAAGAGCAAGAGTCATTGAGGTCCAAATCAATGAATTGCGCTCCTTGTTTCATGAAAACTCAGAGCAAGTGACTAAATTCCAGTGGGGAAAAAAGTAATTTGGGAACTCAGCATCTCATTCTAATCTGTCATGCTGTCTCATATCAGAAATCCTGACATTTCAAAGAAAGTCTGAAGCCATATTCATGTAAGTCTGACTTGCCTTTGTGCATTGCCTTGCTTTCACATCTCTGTGATTGTTTTTTTTAAATGTTTTGTTAGCTGCTTCAGATCCTGAAACCAAGGGCAGAAGTCTGAGTCTCGTTAGGGTCACAGTGAAAGCCCTGTCCCATCACCTTTCAGTTTGAGTATGTTATCTGTCTTGTTTGCCAATGGTTCACTTCCTTGCTCTGTCGATCAAGGCTGCAGCTGTCCATTCCAACCACCCTACAACTGTTGCTTTTCCACTCTGGTGCTATCAATTGTCATTAGATGACAAGTGAGACTGCCGCTGTGATGAGTAGGGCATCAATGCCTGCAGGGTAATTAGAAGCCAAACTTCATTAGTGAGAAGCTTTTTCTGTTAAGTGCACTGAAGTCTGACAGGTAGGTGATAGAGATGAAACTTCTAAAGCAGCTGGAATATAACCCTGATGGACCTTATCCCCACTTAGTAAAGCATCCTGGTTTCCTTGTGGTTCTTTGGTTTGATCTGAGCTTATCTGACAACCAGCTTCTCTCCACGCATTGATTTAGTTGGAAAGTGACTTTGTTCCTGCCAGTATCTAGTTCCCTGTCTATCTGGGTAGGAGTATCCAGTGATAGTTTTAGATGTATTTTGAAAATGAAAATTGGCTTGTAACCTACCTCATTCCTCCCCTCCCACTGATAAATCTTCCGTAATTACTATTATTAGCCCACTGACTTAAGCTTCCAAGATCTTTAGCATAATCTTTTAAAGACATTTTCATTTTTACTGATGTAATTTGACTTTTTTTACATCACTTTGATTTTCCTATAAATCATTCCTCTTTGCCCTATGCAGAAAGCCATTCCTTGCAACAAAAAAAAATTTTAAAAAGAAAGAGAATGGGGAAAAAATTAGTTCAGCAAAACTAATGAACACATCAGCTGACTCTTACAGTATATATAATGTTCTACTCCCATACTCTCCCAGCTCTACAAAGAAGTGTGGAAGCTGAATTTTCTCATCTTTTCTTCAAGGACAAGTTTCATGGTTATAACAATGCAGTGTTTAATTTCAGGGTTCTTTTTTAGTTTAGCATTTTCTTGATTCTGTTAACTTCACTGTACATCAGTTCACATTACTTCCCATGCTTCTCTAAATTCTTCATATTCATCATTTCTTATGGCTCAGTTATATTCTATCACATACATAGCTCTTACTTCCTGTACTGCCATTCTCCAGTTGAAGGGCATCTACTTTATTTACTACAACAAAAAGTAATGCTATTAATGTCAGCACATACATGGGGTTCTTTCTTTCTGTCTTAAACATCTTTGAGTTGTATATTCAGCATCATGAACTCTGAGTTAAAGACTGTAGAGCAATTGTATCAAATTCAAAGAGAAGCAGATCCCTGAAGGGCTGCAAATTGACTTAGAAAACCACGAATTAATCTTATATGTGTTGTACTGTATTTTTATTTATTTTGTTCAACATTTCCCAATGAGTCTTGGGGGCCTCATGCTGCAAGGGGTGAGTTTGACATTTCTGATTTGGTACATTCTAAGTCACTTTCTTGGTATGATACCAAATTACTTCCTGGGACGGCTGACCCCTTGAATATCTTCAAAAATGTATGTAATGAGACTATCTTTCCATAACCTCTCCAGCATTGATAGTTGGCATCCTTTGTCATCTTTGCCAATTTGTGCATAGGAGGAGACCCAGATTTGGAGTTCTCTCACTCACTAGTCTGAGGGAGGCCATTGTTAATCAAACAATGTCCCAACTTCTTGAACATTTTCAGGTCTTGCTATAGTTACGTATTATGCGACTCATCTTAATGCATGAACCAGGTTGTGGGAAGGTAGAACTGAAATGTTTCCTTCCTGTTCTTTCTTCTTCCTTCAGTGATAATAGTCATACTGAGGCCAAGGCCAAGGCCACCCTACCTAAATTGTTCCAACTTGACCTCAAAGTGGGATGGAATAAGGAGGAACAATGACTCGATTCTTCTACAGATAACTTCAAATTAATTCCAGTTTCTATTAGTACAGGAGAGATATTCCACAGCATCCTCCACAGCAACCATCTTCCTCTTTGTTCTTTTTGCTTTTTCTTCTACTAGTTTCAGAAACAGTGCTGAGGCTCTCAAGCTTTGCCATTCATCTGAACATACCCTATAGCACATTTCCCAGAATGAGAAAAGACATGGCCCCATTCCAAGGATAGAAGAGATAGAAGATCCTTCCTTACTCCCACCTTATATATACTCCCACCTCATCTGTGAAGATGGGTAGGAGATGACCCAATTGTAGTTAAGCTTCCAGAAGCTCAAGGAATTGGACTTTGTGAGTAATGAAATGGCGATCTTTTCTTCCTTGCTTAGGATTAGGAGGAACATTCTTTTCAACTTTTGCTCAGAAAATGTTTCTAAGGTTAATATTAGTTAATATTTTTTGCCTTAGTAAATAGAGTATACTGAGTGAATATGAGTCTTAGATGACTGAGAAGCTTGAAGACTCTCAGGGTCACTATTTTGCTTATCAACCAATAATCATCTATATTTGGGTTCTAACCCTGGCCCTTCTATCATTAATTAGATGTGTTTTTCCTTCCCTCCCTCCTTCTCTTCCTTCCTTCCTTCCTTCCTTCCTTCCTTCCTTCCTTCCTTCCTTCCTTCCTTCCTTCCTTCCTTTTTTCCTTCCTTCCTTCCTTCCTTCCTTCCTTCCTTCCTTCCTTCCTTCCTTCCTTCCTTCCTTCCTCTCTTCCTTTTTCTTCATGTTTAGCAGCATTGATATAGAAGATGTAGAAAATTAGGCTAAATCTATGATTTCAGGAAACACTTGAATGAGTCCTGGTAAGAATCTATTTTCTTGTGATTTGTTTCTTTTTCATAAAAATAAAGACAAATTTCTAGTTAATTGAAGGCTTTAGTTAGTTGGATTCTAGTTAACTGTGGTTTAATTGTTCTTTGCTCAAAATGTATTTAAAAATAGGAAAAGGTACTAGAATTATCTCAATCAATTATCGTGTGTCCTTGTGGAAAATTACTTGACCTTTCTGGGTTTCAATTTCCTCAACTGCAAAATGAGGATATTGGACTAGATTATCTCTCTCTTCTCTTCCAGCTTTCCCCAATGCATGTATAGTTATGGCACACACCTAGTATTCAGTATGTAACTTACGTTGGGCAAGTCACCTAACTCAAGCCTCATTGTTTCCTTGTCTGTCAAATAAGAATGTTAAAATCTTTGTAGTTACCTCATCTCATTACTGGGGAGAGAAAGTAAAATAAAGTATGAAAAACAGTTGGTTAACCTCAAACCGACATCTAAATATCAACTGTAGTCATAGAAAAAACAACAATAATAGAACATATTTAAATTAATTAACAGCTAAGGCAACAGCAGCCTTAATGTTCACTTTAGGTACCATAAAATTAGACCACAATAGATTTGAAAAGTATCTGGGCAAAATCCTATATATTAACAAAACACAAAACCTATCCCTTGAAAGCAGCTCTAGAAAGTTGAACACTTCCTCACCGTAAAGAGAAAAGCCTACACCAATTTGGGGGAGACACATATCACTTGCTGAGCGGCAGTAAAGACTGATAACAGGTACATGTGTCTGGATTTGTCAAAGATAACTTGAATGTCTTTTAACCTGTGGAGAGAGTCCATGAAATGACTATATCCCAAGAACGTAATCTAAAGGCCCTTTGTGAGCAACATTCACATGAACTCAACCTATAGCATATTAACAACCTATTGTGTGTCATATGGATTTATTTATGGAAACAAAAGTATTTTTGACGGAAATTCAGGGTGAGGTCATTGTTCCTAAGGAGGCTGGACTTAGTGAACAATGTAGGTTATTCAAGAAAATAGTGGAAACTGTAAAGGGAAGCACTGGTACAGGTTATAAACATCTATCACTCACCAAATATTTAGTGGGACATATCCTGGTGGCTTCTACTAGAAATGTCCTTTAATGACCAACGTCCATGCTACAAATACAGAATTCAGATTGTCTTGGAGAACCTAGTCAACAAACAGTACTGAAACTGAACCACTGTCACACTTTGAATTGTTGTCCACAAGTGCCTGCACATAACACTGATCTGTAAAACAAAACAGAACAAAACATAAGGACAACATATTTAATAGTTGTTGCTAGGTCAAAGACTTATAAACTCCAAGTTATATGGAACATCTTTCAAAATAGCAGAGGAAATCATGTGGGACCAAGACGAGATACAAAGTATCTCTTTTGTTCATTTCTACTGTTGAAGTTACATCAAGGATGCTTTCCGTGAGCCTTACAAAGTAGACATTTCCATCCTAGTATTTTATTCAACAACTACCTTGTATTAATCTTGTATTTACTTTGCAAATATTTATATAGGTACAGGTATTTAGATAGGTATGTGATTTTTTTCCCCCTTAGACTATAAGCACCTTGAGAAAATGAATTTTTTTCATTTTTTATCTTAATAAACCTGGCACATAGTAGGTACTTAATGGATGATCATTAATTGATTGAACTATAAAAGGCAATTATCTTAGCCACTTTTGTAATAGTGCATAGACCATGTAGTATAAAAGGATCTTGCTTGATTTCAGAAAAACCTTGGAAGACTCTTATGAATTGAGGAAAAGTGAAGTGAGCAGAACCAGGTGAATATTGTATACACTAACAGTAATATTGTAAGAATCAATTGTGAAAAACTTAGTTATTCTGATCAATGCAATGATTGAAGCCAATTCCAAAGGACTCACGATGAAAAATGCTATCCAACCCCAGAGAGTGAAATAGTGAGTTCTAAGTGCAGATTGATGTTTAATTTTTTTTCCAATTTCTTTTCTTATCTTTTTTTATTTTGCAGCATGGCTAATATGGAAATATGCTTTACATAATTTTACATGTATAATCATATATATGTATGTGTACATATATATACATATATATGAAATCATATTGCTTGTCTCCTCAAGGTATGGAGAGGGGGAAAAAGTCACAACTCAAAATCTTTTTTTAAATGTTAAAGATAAATAAGTTTATTTTAAAAAAACCACAAAAAAAGTAAATCTACACAGGAGTTAATAAGGAAAAAATATAAATCTGAAGCTCTGATTATTCACTTTTAAAAAATTTTAATTTATATAGCAGAATAGAGATCATTTCTATTTGAACACCATCAAAAAAAAAAGAATGAGATGATGTTAGTGATAATGATGATGATAGTACTTAGTAGGTAACTACAAAAATATTGGTGAACGCATTAAAAAAAGACTCCTCCCAGCTACATGATACATCATGTGTGGAAAGGAGATGATTCTCAGGCTTAGTAATAATAAAGAAAGCATTCTTGGTTTCACATGCTTTGAATGATCTCCAAAGCAGAGGATTGTTAAGACTCGGGAGAGAATAACCCAGCCTTTCTAAGTAATTGCTGACTGCCAGAAAAAGGGATGTATAAACCAACCTATTTTTAGAGAAGCTGAAGCTGCTAGAGCTTTTCCTGAAGATTATTTCTCTTCAGATTTATGAGCAACCAGGTGCTTTTTTTCGATGCATTTCCAAAGTCAGGAAGCTAGTTGCCATTTACCTTTTTTCCTTACAAAATCATCCCCGTGCCCTCTTCTGTCCCTCAGAAAAGTCTCCTTATCCTTCTTCTGATTCACCAAGCTTAGCGTCAGCTACATCTCATGGCCCTCAGAATGCTGCTGGATCATCAGAAGCTCCCTCGATCTGTCCTCTGTTCAGTAGTGTACGTCATTGTGACACCTCACTACCAGATAGGAAATAAGCTGATTTGGGTAAATGAATTTTCTAGATAACCGATGGTTATTTAATTCATTCATTTGTCCATTCAACAGATCTTTGTTGAACAAGGAACTTGGCTACATGTTGCTACACAAAGACACAGGCCCTGTAGTTATAATCTAGACCTGAAGATCCAATATATGTGTACAAACAAAATTCAACATAGAACATGATAAATGCTATGAAAAATCAAAGGAGGTAGAGAATTCTGGCTAGAGAGATAACAGAAGCTTTCGTGAAAGAGATGTTAATACAGTAAGAGCAAATATTCATGCAGTGCTTAGTATGTGGCAGGTACTGTGCTAAGTGCCTCACAACTCTTATCGCATATAGTCCTCACAACCATCCTGGGTTGGTTACAGTTGTTGAGTTGTTTTCGGTTGTATCTAACTCTTTGTGACCCCATTTGGGGTTTTCTCGGCAGATACTGGTTTGCCATGTCCTTCTTCAGATCATTTTTATAGATGAGGAAACTGAGTAAAACAGAGTTGAGTGACTTACTCGGAGTCACACAGCTAATTAGTGTTTGAGGCCAGATTTGAATGCAGTAAGATGATTCTTCCTGACTGTGGGTCCAGCACTCTATCCACTGTGCCTCCCAGCTCTCCTAGAAATAGGTGCTATTACTATCCCCATTTTACAGATGAGGCAACTGAAACAAATAGAGGTTAAGCAAGTGTCTGAAGCCGGGTTTGAACTCGTCTTTCTGACTCCAGGCTTGGTGCTCTATCAACTGCACCACCTAGCTACCCCTTACATGATAGAAAAAGAAGAGTCCAGTTTAGGGAAAGCTTGTGCACAGAATCTAAAAAAAGACAGATGAGCTAGATTTCACGGGCTGGTAAGAAAGTTTTAATCTGTATATTTGGCACAAGGAGGATATTGCTGCTATACACACAAAAGGTGCTTTGAGAACTAGGATTTGAGTGAGGGAAAAGAAGGTGAATTAATGAGACTCTTTGGTACAACTCATAAAAACCTGGGTTAAAGTTAAAGTAAACATTGTATTTCCAAATTATCTGCTGTATAGAACTTTGGATATTCAGAAATGTATCCCATTATGCGGCAATTGTATCTCACAATTTGTCAGTCGAGCCCTTACCCAGGGTAGGACAGCTATTTTTTTCACCCTGAGTAGCAGACGCATTGCAGGCAAGGGCAAGCCCTGAGCTCTCACAAGAACAGAGGCTTCAGAGGGGAAATTCAACCTATTCCCTTGGGAAATAGCAGGGAATCACTCGGGAGGCTCAATTTTGTTACTCGGTCATTCCACACCAAACATTTGGACCTTGGCATGGAGTCAGGAGGAGTGTGTGGACCCTGGAATAGATTTCCAAAAATGTACTGTTTGTCTTATCAATTGGAGGTTTTCTGGGGTGCCAGTCACTGAAAATGTCTCCCCTGCTGAGGTTTAGGCTCCCTAAGGCAACCTCAGTGTCCAGGGAATTGGTCCCAGGGTGAATCTGTTTTGACATGAACCGAAAGACCATAAATATCAGGTCTGACATTCACATTTGTGTGGTTTGGAGGTAATTCTAAATCAAGGACCCTTAAGCTGAATTCACAGACCCTCCCTCCCACTCCCCCCAACCAGTGTTAAATAATACAATAAATAAAAATAAAAGTTTTATTAAAATAAATAAATAAACTTATTGGGGAAAAATGTACCTCTAGATTTTCGTTACTGTCTGGTTTCTGTTGAAATCCTTAGTATTTTATTTTGGGCATTTAAAAACATTGTTCCAAGAGGAGGCCTATAGGCTTCATCAGACTGCCAAAGGAGTCCATGGCACATAAAAAAAGATTAAGAAGTCCGGACCTAAATGGAGAAGCAGTAGAGAAATCAAAAATATTTCTCTGTTTAGAGGTTTACCTGTTGGTTAGTAAGCTTTTAGGAAAGCACCACCTTTGGTGTTAGAAGTTTGAATAGTTTGTAATCTTCTCTAATGACAAATTAATAGTTGAAAGTTCAGTGAAATCATAGCTCTGGAGCAGAGACCATTTAGGCCAATTCCTTCTCCATTTTACAGATGATGAAACTGAGGCACTGGGAAGTTAAGGGACTTACTCAGGGTCACATAGGTACCAGATAGGTAATAAGGCAAACATACATTTCTGCATTACATAAAACAAACAGGGAAAAGAAAATCATCGTCACGTCACCCTTTGTATCGATTGTGCCAAGCAAACTAGAGCTAAAGAGACCAAAGAATGAGGATACTTGAACTGTTGTGAGAAAAGTAGGTGTATTTTCCAGCTCTAGAATTTGAAAGAATTTTCACACGAGAGACAGAACCTTGCCTGTGTGGTGCGGTGAAGCCATAACATCTTCATCATAATTATTTCATTATTTATTAACCTCCCATTGTGCTTCAGTTAGTTAATGGTAGCCTTTTCCTGTTTCTGGTTCTGGCCTATCAGGGCAAAAATAGACCCTTTGTTAGGCTCTCAGAAGAACCATTTCTAAATTTTTCTTTGGTAAAGGCCAGTTCATTTGGGGGACCCATCTGGTTTTGTAATTTTGCAAAGTCATGTCAAAATGGGAAGAAAACTGGTTGAACTTTCCAATGTTAGCTAAAATTGGTGTCTCTTATTCAGCCCTTTACAAAAGGCTATATTTGTTCTAAACAAAGTCAGGGAAAAACAATTCCTATTGAATCGAGGCAAATAGGTCCACAGTGTGTACGTATGTATGTATGCCTGGTATGTTAATGGCCACAGTACCCATCACAGTGGTGACCCTGTATTGCACTGGGCTATCCAATTTTGCGGGGCTTCCCATTCTTGGAACAGAACCATCCTAGATGGAGAAGGCTTTCCTGTTTCTAGTGGTACAACAATGGGGAGGGGAGATCTGACCCCAGATGCCAGGATTCTTGGAAGGCATCCTGACTCCCCCCTTCCCCCAGGGCTGAACTTTCAACCTCTTGAATTGACAGTTAGTGGTGGATGCACAAATTTTGCTTGAAATTAATTGCTGCTTATAAATGGAGCATTGTGATTCATGGACAATACCAGAAGCCATTTTCTCTAGGGTCACCAAACTTGGGTCCTGACACAGAGAAGCTTGTCGCCTACTATGTCTCCTCCCCTGGTCTCTCCCAACCTCTCAGGCGCTAGGCTTGTCTTGCTCATAAAGTAAGGAGAGCACCAGAGCTGGGGGCCATAGAAGCTTCTAAAAGTGTCCATCTATTCATAGAAACATAGTGATGTCCAAGGAATTTCTTCAAATTCACATCCCCAGGGCAGACTGTTATTGGCCCACCCAGAATCAGGAAGACTCAGTCCTTGGCATATACTCCCCAATTCGAAGGAGACAATGTCTCAAAAAAGGTTTTTCAAGCTGTCCCATTGGGGTAAGAGCCAAGAAAACAATGGGGATGGAAAGAGAGAAAGCTGGAAATAGGAAAGGGAGAATTCCCATAAGCTGGGAGGGCAGAATAGTGATAGAGCGTTTTCCATTGGATTAACTCTTTCTTTTTCAGTTTCACCAACCAGACATCATTTTAAATGAAAACTATGTCAAATTACAATTTTGTTCCCTTTCTCAAAAGAATGACTTAGGTGTGCCCTCCCCTAGCCCTTTCATGGAACTAGATTTAGGGACTGTAAGGTTGAAATTTAGACTAAAAACAGGAATGTCCAAGAGTGAATGTTTGAGTGTTCTCAGCCTTTCACCAAGGGCTGACATTGCCTGTATTTTTAGCCTGTAATAAGAGCAGCAGAAAGAACAGATAATGAAAAAATTTCCCTGTTCTTAAAAGAGAGATAAGTTATGATGAGGCTGGACGACTGCATACATTGCCAAAAATGCTCTATCATGTAACTGTTTTTCATTGTTAAAAGGAAGGGTTTCATTCTGGGCCAGAGGTGAGTGTGGATGTGGATGGGGTATGAGGGATCAGGGTTACATCGAGAAACAAAAGGAATTAGTAAAACACATTTAGGGGAAGCAGCCCCAGCAGCTTTCTGAAAAAGTAGAGCAGGAGGGAACAGTGTTCCAAGTAGACATTATATTGTTCTCAGGTAATCAAATTTGCAAAATTGTTCCCAGTGCCTGAGAGCCAGGGGAGATATTCGAGGACCACAGAAAAAGAAGTCCAGCCATCTGGACTGACAGCTGTAGGTCCTTGAGCAAAGAACTTGTGCCCACAGATTGTTTTGAGAGCCCCCCAGGCATGAGGTTCTATAGCGCCGTTCAACCATCATGTAGTCCAAGATTAAATCCTCTCTCCCTCCAAGGCCAGTCCCTGAGAGAGTTGTACCCAGCAGTAGGTACTTTTCAGAATGATAAATCAGCAAATTTACCAGTTTTGCTCTCCAGCCTCCAAACACCCCTATCTCTGTATTACTTGGATATTTTCCCAATGCAGTCATCTCAGCTTAAAAAAAAATCAATATTGTTAGGGAACAGCTTGGTTGAAACTGAACACATGTATCGATGATGAAATGAGAGCTGTGCACTTCCAGCTCATTTAAACAAATCTGCAAGGAAGATCTGTTCAGTTTACTGAAACAGGTAAGGGAGGGCTCAGAGGATGGCTTTTTCTTTTGCAGTAATTTATTTCTGTGAAAGTTGTTGGCCTTCTAACAAAGCTATCTCCCTGTTTTAATTGCATTAAGTTTTGGAGGTTCTACAAATGCTATTATTTCATTATTGGCCTTAGGACCATAGATTTAGAGCTGAAAGTTACCCTGGAGACCATCTGAATCTTGACTTCCCATTTAACAGATGAAGAAACTGAGTCACAGAGAAGTGAAGCTATTTGCCCAGCTGGTAAGTGTCCAAGGTCTGATTTTCTTATGTGTTCTTGACTGTAAGTATGGTGCTCTAACCACAAAGTCCCTTAGCTGCCTTCTAAAGAGTTAATTCTTCCTGCTGAGTTTGAAGGCTATGTGGTATAGACATATGGCTGTCCTTGATGTTTACAGGATGTGAAGTTAACCCATAGGTGGAGGCTTCCCTCCCCATGGCAAAGGGGATTCTTGGAAAGAATAGCCTCTCTCTTTGGGTCAGCTGGGAGGCACAGTGGATGAAGCATTGGATCTAGAGTCAGGAAGACCTGGGTTCCAATCCAGTCTCAGACACTTACTAGCTGTGTGACCCTGGGCAAGTCATTTAACCCTGCTTTGCCTCAGTTTCCTCATTTGTAAAATGAGCTGGAGAAGGAAATCACAAACCATTCCAAAGCACTTTGCCAAAAAAAGAAACCAAAGACTCAGATACAGCTGAATAACAGCTCCCTCTCTTCTCCTCCTTCAGAGTCTACTTATTTTATTATCAACACTGTACAAGAAAACCCTTTTTCATATTTATCTCACCATCCAAAACTTAGGCTTCCCTCACTGGTCTGTTGAAAAGTTGTTTGTTAAAGCTCCAGAAATGTCCTTTCTCTTCAATGTCCTAATTTTTCGAATAAAGAAGAAAAATCCAAAGTGTGTATACACACACGTACACATGCACACATATGCATATAAGTTTCTTGAGAAGAAGTGTGATTCAGTGGAACAAGTGTAGCATTTGGAGTCAGGCATGGCCTGGTTTGAATCTTGCCTCAGACCACTACTAGCTGTGTGACCGTGAGTAAAACACATGACGTCTCTGAACCTGAGTTCCTTCATCTGAAAAATGAGGACAAGAATTCCAGTAGCATTGATCTCTGAAAGTTCTTACTCAGCTGTGTTCTGTGTTCTCGTCCATGTGGCCATTCCTTTTAATGAGGTAGATCCTGTCCCCTCTATCCTGTGTGACCTTGGTCTGTGGTCTCTCTTGAGTTTGTCACATGGGATTATTGTGGCTATCAGATGAGACCATGGAAAATGCTTTGCAAACTTTAAAGTGCTATATAAATGGCAGCCAAAATGTTGATGTTGATGATGATGTCTGATATGTGCTAAGATGCCTCATTCCAAATAAATATTTAAATTATGTAAACTTTTCTCCATTTTGCATGTTTTTATTCAACAATCCAAGAAGCTTTTTCCATTCAATTATACTTCTAACTTTGTACAAAACACAGTTCTAGGTCTTGGGAAATGGTACTGAGCTTGGTTCCTGCTTTGATGGAACCCACAGCTTGGTATGAGGAAATGACACAAACACAGATACCTGCGAGACCCAATTGTTTCTGATAAATGTTAGGGAGGGGTAAAACCAAGTGCCATACGAGGGACATGAACTAAGTACTCATTACCAGTGGGAAGTGGGGTCTACTCATTTTTCTTCATTTTCCTTGTACTGTGGTAATAGACAAGGAGCCAGAGTTCAAATTCCAGTTCTACTACTTGTTACCTGCATGGTCATGGGTAAGCTATTCATTTCTCTGGCAGTCTGATTCCCACAAGAGGGTCATCCAGCTCTAAATCCATGCTTCTGAGATGGTTGAATGCTGATAAAGAAGCCTGTGAGAGTACAGATATCTGGAAGTAGGAAAAGGAGAGAGAAGATAAGGGAAAGGGAGAGAGGAAAGAAAGTTGATAGTGAGCAGTGCCATGTTTTATAATGCCTGTTAAGTGTGGCAGTGCCACTAATCTTGAAAGGACTTACCTCTTTCAGTTATTCCCTGACATAGATATTAATTTCAGAGGATTTCCTTTTAAAGGTTGTTTGAATGTTTATCTTCCCTCGACTGGCTCTAGAGCAGCTACACAGATTCATTAAAGATGAAAAATGAAATATGCCCGGTAAAGTACGCTATACTCTTCTCATGTTGGCTAGTTATTGTGTTTCTGAACAGGACATAAAAACAGATAATGAAAGACATAAGCAAATAAAACAAGAAAATATCATTAAGCTGAATGCCTGACAGAAAATGGATTACACTAAACCAAACACAATTCTGATGCTGTTTTATAATAAAAATCGTTAATATGATTAAATAGATTTCTATCATTCACACTGCCCTGACTAATGAGATGATGTGTTTGGGGCAGAAGACAAATTCTGGGATTAAACATTTTAATTATTTCGGCACAAAATACAAGCTTCAAAAATGGATGGGATGCTTTCAGTTCCCAAATTGCATCAGTCCTGACCTTTGGAGATTCCCTGGCTCTTATTCCCTGAAGAGGTGTATTAAATACTGAGTGATTAGATTCTTGCTTTATGCCAAAAAGGTCTTCAAACCTGAGTGTGAGGCCCTGGGCCCAGAGAGCTAAAGAGAGCCTGAATCACCACAGGATCTCTTCATTTCTCCACATTTTTTTAAATGAATAAAATCCAACATGGGCCAAGGGCCCATATGTGATTAATTTATCAACCTCTCAGGGATTTTAGTGTAAAGACACTTCTTGCTGGCAGATACTGAAAACAGAATTGGTTCAAATTATGTCCCTGGTTTCTTCAAATTAATCAGCCAGTTAATTAGCATCTATTGAAACACCTAAGTACCACGCAGTGTGCTAAATGCTGGGGTTACCACCCCTCCCAATGCAAAAGACAGATAGTCCTGCTTTCAAGAAACTTACAATCTAACATGGGGGATAGCAGTGAACAATATACAAACACCCATGTACAAGCAAGCTATATAGAGGATAAACTGGAGATGATAAGTCGAGAGCAGGTACTAGCACATGGTGGGTTCAGGAAGAGCTTCTTTCAAGGAGTGGGATTTTAGTTGAGAACTGAAGGGAACCAGGGAAGTCAGGAAGTAGAGATGAGGAAGGAGGGAAAAGGGCACATATGGAGACATTTCAATCTTTATCTCTCACCTTGATTTTGTTGGGTACAGCTCTCTGTCCATATATGTCCTGCTACATGATTAGATACACACATGTGCTCTTTTTCAGACCATGTGCCCTTGGGGCAGGGGTTATTAATCTTGGTGAAGCCTATGGACTCAAGATTAAAAAATTCATTAAAAAAGTAGGTAAGATTAAAAGGGAAACCAATTTTGTTGAAATATAGTTACTAAAATTTTTTTAAAAACAACTTCAGCCACCATAGGTTAAGAACTTCTCATCTAAAAGGTAGGAGTTGTTAACTTTATCTATCACCTGGGAAGATAACTTTCCTATCTATGGATAGGAAAAGGGGAAATAGCATTCTAGTTCTCCTTCGGAAGGATTTTCTTTCATTCCATGGCTTTGGAGAGGATGAAATTTTCTCTGGAAAATTCTCTTTTTTAATTTCTCCCCCCTTTCCTCCAGTGTGTATGTAGAGAAGGGAGATGGTGTGGAAGGGAAGTGGGGAATGCTAGGACAATAGGATTTAGGGCTTGATGGTAATTTAGAGGTGATCTAATTCAGCCCTTTCCTTTTCCAGATTTGGAAATAGAGACCCAAGAGTTTATGACCTGTCCCAGATTACACTGTAAGAGATAGAACCAGGGCTTGAACTCAGGCGCCTAACTCACAATCCAAACCTAGGCTCCCTACTCCAAACTCAGGACTCTTTCCACCATGCCATGTTTTCCCTACCTCTTCAACTTTTCCTGCTCCAGTGGTAGTTAGGGTCCTGCTAAGAATTTCACTGATAGGGTAGAAACAGTATTAGACTGACCTGGAATGAGAAGAGGCCTTTCTCTCACACTTACAGATGCGGGGCTGGGGGTGGCTCGAGGCCAGCCACTTTCCTGGGGTGAGAGTATGCTTACAACCTGTATGACCTTGGGCAAGTCACTGAGTTTCCCTGGGCCCTCAGTTCCTTCATCTATAAAAAGAGGGGATTTGGATTAGTTTTCCTTTGAAATCCATTCCAGCTCTAAATCTATGACCTTATTTCTCTAGCCCATCTTACCATGACCTGGAAAATTTTTCTACAAGATTTAATGGTTCAAGTAGTCTCAAACTTTTACCAGTGGAGAACATTGCAACACTCATTTCCAAATGCCACTCTTTACCTTAGTTTCCTTTTACTTGTTTAGTTGCTGGGCAACAATATCTACAATATCTAAAAATTACTAGTACCTCTATGTCCATCTTACAGATTGGAATGTAAATCACTTAAAGGATGACTTCCTTCTTCCCCGTCTCCTCCCCCAACCTCCATCTCAATACTCTTTGCTTTATATTGTTGTCTCTGGGAGACTGGGAATGGTTCCTCAGCCTTCAAAGGAAAACCCTTAGCCTAACCAAATCTACTTGGATATTTCCTGTCTTTCTATGGGGGCAAAAGTATTGCCTCCAATTGTTATTGCCTCCAACTATTGATCCACAAAGAAATTTTTGAAAAAAAAAAAGGTGTTTGGACTGATTTTTAAAATACCACCAATCTATGAATACAATCAGACTCAGTGGCACCTAAACAGTTTTACCGATATTCTTCAATATTCACTGTTCATTCTGAAGAGACAGGAGAAGAATGAAAACCAAGACCCTTTACTATTGATCTACAACATTACAGGTTCTAGGCACTCAGTCTTGTCATTTCTTTGTATGTTTTTAGAATCACACTTTGTATCTAAAAACACGAAGCTCCAAGGCTATGGATACCAATCCTACCATATGGAGAGTGAAAATTTTAATTCTTTGTTTTATATCAGGTGTATGTTTTTAAGATGATTGTTTTACTGAATTCAATAATTAAAAATAAACTCAAAGCCAGTTCCATGTATAAACACAGCCTCAAGTGGTGAATATCAGCTGGTTGGTGGATCATCAAAGCTGAAAGCTGATCACTTTGATTTCAGGTGAGCAACCCAACCATCTCCTCCCCTCACCTCAGGGAGCTCAAGCAATCAACCAGCAAGTGTTTATCGAACACCTACTAAACACCTTTATTAACACCTTCCAGGTGCTGTTGTGTATCAAGGATGAAGTGATCTCTACTCCAAAAGGGCTTACTCCTAGTGGACATATGAATTAGTCTTAATGGACTCTTTCTCTCTCAATACAAAAATCTTGGAAAAATCTTGGGAACTTCTACCGTAGACTAGTAGGACATGTCTCCCTTATTCTTTGTAATTGTTTGTGGGATGGGAGTTGGGGTATTATATCAGGATTCTCCCTGTTCAATATCATACACTCAGATTGCTCCTCTCCCAATCACCACTATTCCAGCCCCTTCCCCCAACACACACACACACACACATACACACACACACACACATGCACACGCACACACACACATACACACACACAGCTTCCAGTCTGGCAGATGTGACTCACTCAGGCAAGGAGCTGCTGGAGCTGCTATCTCTAATCATTAACTTCTGAGCTGCAGAGAAGGATCTTCAGGATAGATTTACTTTCCATCAGATCTGAAGGAAACAAATTCCAGAAAAGGCCAAAGACTTCACAGTTAGAAAACCCAAAGAGAGCTGATTTAGAGGAACTGCTGAGTTACGGAGGCACAATTATAGAATAAAAACAAAAATGAGATCTCATTAGCTAAAATGAACCTAAATCCAAGGAAGCCAAAGGAAAAAAAAAAGTCTAAGCCCTCAGGGAAGTACAGTTTTTACCTCAGAGTTATCTAATATAGGAGATTTTAGGAATTCAAATTCATTCAACAAACATTCTCTAAGCACCTACATATAAATTATTATGGGAAGGTTGGAGGCTTCAAGGACAAAAATGAAACAAGACTGGTTCTTAAGGAACTTCCATTGTGCTTGAGATACAACACACGCACAGACAAATAAATACAAAACAATTTGAAGATCATTAGCCACTGGCCAACTGAGGAAATCAGGGATTTCCTACCCAAAACAGATACAGAAGAGGAAAGTGAAGATTTTTGCTTAGCAGAGCAACCTTGTACCCAGAGGAGACTTCATAGTGCCTGTGGTCTCTTCCACCTCTAATGCTATGATCTTACCATCTTGAAGGCATTTCTTTAGCACATGCCAGCCTCATCTAGCAGACACAGATGCTGTTTCTCTCAGGACAAAGTCTGGTCATGAAGATTTGAATGCCACTCTATGGGTTTTTAGGGCATGCTGTTAGCTCTTAGGTCTTTCTCAGGCAGCTCTCTGGGTCATCAGAGATGGCTAAAAGCTGGCTAACCAAGAGAAACAGAAATGCTTCTCTCTCAAGGGTCTTCTGGCCATCAGAGGAATCTGGGGGCTTGGTAGCTGAACCACAAAGGTCAAAGGGCTGTAGCCTGAGGACTCTAGTTAGATACCTGATGAATGGTAGGGAGGGACCCAACTGCTCACAAGTTAACTAAGTCCTTTTAGCAGGCTGGCTTAGATGCTTCAGTGTTAGATTTGAAGTCCAGGATGCTCGAGGTTCAAATCCTGCCTCTGAAACTTAGTTGTGTGACTTTGGGTAAATCACTTAAATACTCTCAACCTTAGTTTCCTCAGTCATAAAATGGTAGTAATAAAAGCTCCTACCTCTATGGTTGTTGTGAGAATCAAATGCAATAACGTTGTAAACCTTTAAGCATTATATAAGTGCTAGCTATTATTACCCTGAAAAATTAAGGGAAGAGAAGGTAATGGTGTCTAGAAGGACATTACCTCTTTTCTCCTGCTTTTCTAGCCAACGAGCACTTCCAAACCAATGCTCCCCTCCCCCTACTCTCCCAACCATGATTGATTGCTTTGTTTCTGAGTGGGCAACCTCTTTCTCTCCTAACACAAAAAATCCAAGAGAGTAGATTCTTTTGGCTTTTTTCTTGAAAAATCTAGGTGGCCTGTGAGTTAAAAAACTCAAACAAAAACTTTCCTGTTTGTCCTTGTCCATTTCCAAACCTCTATCTCTTCCCTTCTGTCCATTTTTAATGTTCCACTGATCTTTTTTTTTTTTAATCCACTGACCTTTTTTGGTATTACTGACAAGATTCACCAACTCTTTCCAGTTAACTCTACTTCCCCTCTGGAGAAGTAGAAGTCCTCCCATGTAAAGAGTAAGTGTTAATAAGCAGGGTAAATCAATCTTGATCAAATCTGGAAGAAGAAAAGAAAGAATAAGGAAGGAAGAAATAAAAGGAGAAAGTTCATACGGCTTTAAGTTGAGCGGATGTTTTTTCCTATTATTAGGCAACTGCCACATTGCAAATGGGGAATTTCTCTGGGCTTGGAGAGAATGATTGAGCTAGAGCTCACAGGGAAGACAAATATAGAGCTGGAAAGGGCTTTAGAGGCGATATCATAGAGTCCCTTCATTAAAATTTTTTTACATAATTTATTTATGCTTTCATGAAAAAGTCACACTATCTTTCTTCAATGATAACCATTGTGCTTTTTAATCCTTCTGTTACGGCACTCTCCAGCTTGCTTTTTGCCAGCACCAATACTTGACCTTTTATATATTTGGGAGGAAATCCCCAAAATGTTCTAAAATTTCAATTATCTCAAAAAGCAAGAGAGAGATATCACACAGGCTGTAAACACAACATTGTGGAACTGCATTGATCATTATCCTTTTCTCCATTCTTTTCCTGCATTCCTTTCACTCCTTCACAATGTCTTGATGCAGCTAGGTGACCAAGTGAAATGGGTGTAGAGTGAGGAAGACCTGAGTTACAATTTGGCCTCAGACACTTGCAATTCGTGTGACCCTGGGCAAGTCATTTAACTGTTGTCTGCCTCAGTTTCCTCAATTGTAAAATGAGGATTATAACAATACCTACCTCCCAGGGTTGTTGAAAGGATCAGATGAGATAATATTTGTAAACAGCCTAGCATAGTACCTCTTGCATACTAGATACTTATTAAATACTTGTTTTTTCCTTCTTTCTTATATTGACCATTCCTTTGCAAGTCTGTGCTTTGATTCATTTTTCCCTGCATAGTCAAGAGAATTAAAAATCATGTCAAAGTCTGTTGTTTTGCCATCACCAAAATAGGTTCTGAGTCCAAAGACGAAAATGACATCAGGAGTCACCTTGAGCATCTTGGGCCCCTTTGCCTTCCCGGAATGAAGGCTGTTTACAATCGTCTGTTTTCTTTGAAGTCTGTTGTCATGAACTTCCTGGTTCTGATGACCACATTGTCATTCATGAAGGCAATTTTTCCTCAAACAGTAGAGGAAGAAAAATAAGTGCCCTTCATTTTGTAGATAAATAAATTATAGCTCAGGAAGGTTGAGAGAGAAATTTGCTTGGTTGCACTGGATATCTAAAATACAATAATACTATAGTGAAAAAGTTGCTGGATTTGAAGTTAGAGGACCTCCGTTCAAATCCAGACTTAGTCACTGGTGATCTTGGAGTCATTTAATCTCTGTGAGTCTCATTTTCACCTGAAAAATTATTTTTAAGGTCCCGTATAACTCTGACATCTCTCATCCTATGATTCTTATCCATTATTTGTAGATAATCTGTACAGAAGTTGTCCCTGAATTCAAGGGTGTGCTGGTGATTCACAAGAGCTGATGGTTAAATTTTCATTATACGCATTCACACTTTGGAATTTGGCAGATGCTATGAATAAGAGCTTAATTTATCGTTCTATTGTCTAAGAAAATGATGGAAAATGTTTATAATGCAGATTTAACTTGAAAGTGTTTCTTGTGCTCATTTTCCCTGGAGATCTGATTGTTAAACATTTACCAGCACACTCCTGTCTGTTTCTATTTTTATTGAATGATATATAGAAGACATGATAATGATCAATGCAGTTCCACACTGTTGTGTTTACAGCCTATGTGATATCTCTCTCTTGCTTTTTGAGATAATTGAAATTTTAGAACATTTTGGGGATTTCCTCCCAAATATATAACATAGGAATGAGAAGATAACGTATTCCAGGGCAGAAGAATGGAAAACATTTTTCCTCCACAAGGACAGACTGGGGATGCTAATTGCTCTCTTTAGGATGATCCATTAATGAGACACTTAAAATTTAATTACTTAATTTTTTGGTGCACAATCATGTCTTGTATTGACCTTATTTCAATAAAGCTCGCCATTGTGGTAGAGGGTTACGTTCCAAAAGAAGGACGAGGTGACTTGGGGGTTAGAAGTACCATATTTGCTAAGCTATGTGTTTCATCTGTCCTTTAAAAAACTGCTTTACCCCTCTTAGAACGCTTCATAATTTCACTTTCAAGGGCACTAGTCAATTCCCTCCCCAAGTTGTCTTTTCTCTTCTAGGAGTTATCTGCAGCTGGGAGCAATCATAATGATCTGTGTCTAGACACTGTTGAATTCCCTCCTACTACGAAGGGTCTAAACTCACCCAGAATATTTCTTCTTTAAGCAAGAAGATTAAAAATTCATGGTTACAATTTCCATCTATGGGTAGGACGGGGTTACTTCCCCTAAGAAATCATCCTATAGCATGCTTGGTTTTTAATGTTTTCCTTGAAAGGAGCACTTACTTTCTGATGAAGTCATTTACCATTGTTTAAAATTCTAGGTAAACATATAACTGTAATCTGTCTTCATCTTACTTTTCTGCCATTGTCCCAAGCAAGTTGTGATGTGAGAGATGCGTCACGCTGAACTCCCCAGTCTTCTTCCCTCGTTCCTCTAATGACTTCATGTTCTGAGTTTAATTTAACAATGGATTGCATCCCTCTCACTTACAAACCTCCCTTATAATTACTATTATTAATACCACAATTTTGCTGTAATATCCATAAGAGCACAAAGCTTGTCCTTTCAAAGATGCATTTAGTAACAACTGTCTTGCATACATTTCAATTACAAACCTCCCTTATACTTATTTTTATTAATACCACAATTACTATTGTAATATCCCTAAGACTACAGAAGGTGTCCTTTCACAGATGCATTTACCAACAGCTTTTTCAATTTCTTCTTAAGAAAAATGTTCCCAACTTCATGTAAATTCTGCTTCTCTTAAGATTTACATTAGACAGCACACTCCATCAATAAACCCATCATAATGATCTATTGCATTGTAGACAAAAGTTATTGTGTCAAGTTGACACTAATCAGTTAATTCCAGTAAACCTTCAGATAAACAAAAGCTTGTTGTCTATTACCTAAGTGTGTGATTAGCAACCTCTACCCCCCCACCTCGTGTCCTATAGTTATGCCCATCTATAGAGATGTATCTGGCAGACACTTGCCCTGAGGCATCTATATGTAAACCAGGACAGGATCTATAGTTAATGATGTTGACCCTGACTCCTCCAACTGAGATTGAATTCAGGTCCTCATAATATCTCGACAGCTGATATGTATACTGTGCTAATAATATTAGCAATTACTTACGCCACTGGGATTCCCTAGGCCCTGTGCTAAAAATGCCACTTTTAACTCTCTTTCTGCATATGAACGCCTCTCCTTAGCTTGTAACACCACTACCCTCCATTAGGACAAGGGTGAACGAACTTTGCTGGCAGAGTAGACCTTTTAAAATTTTGTTGTTTTTTTGACACATGGCTTTGAAAGTGAAACAAAACCTTTGCCTTTGATAGCCTTGAGCTGGTGGGAGGACCTCCATCCATCTATCTTGACTCTTTCACTATGGGTTTGGTGAAATGAGGAAAAGAGAATTAGTTTGAATATTCCTCTTGTTTAACCTCCCAGGGAGATTGTGAATGCCACCAAGCTTTACCCAAAGTAATTCTCTTACAAGGGTCCAAGTTTCTTTTTTTCCCCCTCCTTGTCTTGATTCACAGTTGAGTCAGAATCAGAAACTGTCCTTTGGTTCCTCAGGCTAGTTGCTATGTGAGGCAGGAAATGCAAGAATTGAGATTTGCCTCTCCAATGCTCTTTCCCACTTCTCTCCCTCCTCCTCCTTTGCCTTCAAGAACTGAATGGGAAAGACCACAACACACTTACAGGCAATGGGGGAGCTTGGGATGAAATGATGACAGGGGCCATGGTTAAAAATTAAATTCGGCCTTATTTTTTGTACAATTCTTGTGAGTCACATTCGTGAAGAGTAGCGAGAGATTTAATGATCGCATATTTTTTATCTTATTTCCCTTCGGGTCGATGGCAATTTTTTTCTGTTAATGTCTTCTTAGAGCTCAAAGTAATTTAGTAATTGATTCAAAGCACGGCAGTTCGCCAATGGCAGCTCTCGGTGCAAGGGAATATCTTTGCTAATTTTATCCATCAGAATGAGATTACCATGCTAATCTCTCCCAGCCTCTGTGTCTTGGTCATTTGGGACATGCTGATGCAAATGACGATATTAAACACAAGCCCTTCGTCCATTTCCAGGACCAGGGAAAGATGAAAGGAAGCCAAGATAGGAATATTATAATGCCCCTAACATGACACAGATGGTATGCATGCTTAATACTGAAATGATAAGATACCAAATTGGAAGTCCTTGTAAAAAACTAGTAGGAACAAAGAAATGATACAATAGACCTGAAGAGATTAGATAGGCTGGCAATAAAGAACAAAGAGAATTAAGGGAGAAAATGCAAATTGATGCATTAAGGGAACTGTAATTGGAAGTATAAACATAAATTGACCCAGGAAATCCAGAAAGTAGCAAATAGAGGCTTTTGAAAAAGAAATGGAGTAAGATAAGGCAGTGAAGATTCAAATGGCCCTAGTAAGAAAAAAATAAAATTGTGTTTACATACGCTATCTGTCCAGCTGAGGTTTTTCCCCCTAAATTGATCGGTTTAGTAACTAATTTTTGGACTGAGTTTTTGGATTGAGCGACTGTTGAATAACCAGCTAGTCATTTCAATGGAAATGATCAAAGGAAATACATGAATACTTAAAAATAGCTAGAAACTCATTTGGATGACATATATATAAATGAACATTGTGTCACTCAATGGGATAAGATGCTGGCAAAGTCAAACTTCCACAAACTTTCTAAAAGTTCATTGATTTTGTGAAGTCATTTAATCCAGTCTCTTCATTTTGCAGTTGAAGAACCTGAGGTTTAGGGAGGTAGTAAATATTGGTGATAGGATTTCAACTACATCACACTGCCTTAGTTGAGTGTAAACAAATAAGAAGCCATGATTTCCTTAAAGACTCATATCCAACTCCACCACAAACATATACTCACAGATATCAATGTTTGGTACTCACAGATATTAATGTCTTCCTTCTTATCCTCCCACTCTAAGGTTACTTTGTATGTACTGTGGATATATTTTGAATATTTCTCTATATGTATGTAAAGGCTACGTGAGCATGTTGCCTCTTCAACTAGAGTGTAAATTCCTTGAGGACAGGGTCTCTCTTTTTAGCTTTTATTTGTATATTCCTAGCACAGTCCTGTGTATACCTAGCACAGTCCTTGGGACATAGTAGGTGCATAATAAACAGTTGCTGGATCATCAACTGATGAAGCTCCCGGAAGGGAACAAAAAAAAAAAGAACTATTCTGAAGAGTCCTGAGAAGAGGGGAGTGAGGGAAAGGTAAGCTAAATGTCTAGAGGTGTAATAGAGGAAGGAAGAAATCAGCACCCTAGGTGCTGATAAATAGGGATATTTAGCCCTTGGAAAGAAGAGAAGAGTAAAGAGGGTACATAATGGTTGTCTTCCAGTAGTTGAAGGGCTATCACATGGAAGAAGGATTTGATTTATTCTATTTGACCCCAGAAAGCTTAAATAGAAGCAATGAGTGACATTTCTGGTAAAGTAGATTTGAATTTGCTGTAAGGGGGAAAAGAACTCAGCAATCAGAACTGTCTCAAAGTGGAATGGGGCACTTTGGAAAACATAGGTACCTCTCACTGAGGACCATCAAGTGGAGGCTGGATGACCATTTGTCAAGTGCTATGTGGTCAAGATTATTTTTAGGTATGGGTTGGATTGGTTGACCATTGATGGTCTCTAACTCAAATTCTACAGTTCTCTGTGTGTAACACACAGTAACAGAAAGGAAAGGAAAAGTGAAGCTTAAGCATCCAAAATACTCAAGGATTTTGATAATTATTTTAGTATTTCAAAGGAAAAAGAGCTGCTATTCTGGGTAATTAACATTAAGAAGGATAAAATGCTATAGATTTTATTAATCATTACAATTGCTCCCCTCAGTACTATTAAAATTAAAATCTCTCTAATAGAAATATATCTAACCCTCAATTAGGGGCCCATTTATTAGAAGCAATTAATGCCATAAAATTTCAATGCCACAATTTAGAGAGTTAAAATTTTGTACATAGGGACTAAAAAAGAAGATAGGGTCTCCCAGATACTCTGATTGGAGTCTCTGTTGTTTGAGCATATCAAATCCCTGAACAGTAGTACAGAGTCTCCCATAACCCTCTATCTCTCGTTCCTCCCATAATCACTCAGCTCATTCTCTCCCTTCTGCCCCCCCCTTCCTTTGGGGTTTATTGGCTAGAGGTCTTCCTTCTTTTCTTCCTTCCTTCCTTCTTTCCTTGCCATTCTCAACATCTTAAACCTGTGCACTCTGAAGCCCATAGTTTGGACAACAATAGATCCCTGCCCAAGCTCCATCTAATGGCTGGCTTAGACTGATTATCAATAGTAATAGTTTCTCTTTCCCTCCCAGTGTGATTTAGCTGTATTTTTTCTTTTGCTCACTAAAAGGGTCATTCCCTGACTAATTCTTAAAGACGCCTATTCACTCAATGGGTGTTACCTCCCTGTAAGTGAGCACCTGAAAATGTCTAGGTCTCCCATTACATCCTGGGTCATCTGCAGTCATCCTGATGAACATTGGGTCACTGGATTCAGATGGCTCTGGAGGAGAAGTGAGGCTGGTGACCTGCACAGCCCTCCCTCCCTCAAAACAAAGTCAAGTGCAAGTCATGCCATCATTTCTCTGATGGCATGGTCTTCTTCAGCAACGAAGGATGAACACAACATGAACAACAATCACGGAAAGGGGTTCAGCCTAAGTATCCAACTAATAAACGGATAAAGAATGTCTCTTGTGCAAATTATGACATGGAATTGGATGGACAGCCTTTGCAGCTATTCTAGACACCTATCAACCAGGCAACAAGCATTTATTAAATGCTTACTGTATACTAGGCATTTTGCAAAGGGTGGTGATAAAACTGAAAAGGAAGGAGAAGCTCCTGCCCTCATTATCAAGCTAATATTTTGTGGAGGAGACAATGAGTTCACTTAGGCACATGCAAGATTTATATAGAGTTAAGGGAAACCTACCTTAGAGAAGAAGGCACTAGCAGCTAGCGAGGTGCAAATAGGCTTACTTGAGAAGGTGGCAATTGGTCTGAATCTTGAAGGAAGTCAAAGGAGATGGGAAGGAAAGATGGCATAGCAGGCATGAGGAACAGCCCTTGGTATTCTCATCAAGACAAGGGGTGGAGTATCCCATGTAAAGAGCAGCGAACATGCCTGTATGTCTAGACTACAGAGTACAAAGGAGACAGTAATAGCTAAGAGAAGGAAATGCCAAGAGAGAAGCTTGTATTTGTAGCAATTAGATACTACAGTGGAGAGGGTGTTGGGTTTGGAGTCAAAAGACATAAGTTCACATCCTATTCAGTAGCTTTATGACTCTGGGCAAGTCATGTAACTTCTCTCAGCCTCAGTTTCCTTTTCTGTAAAGCAAAAATCTCTTCCAGTTCTAAACTTAATATACATATGTATATATTTATATGATGTATATATAATATATATGAAAAATACCAAATAGAGTGGTTGTTGCAGATACTGTTAGAGTTATTCATCGTTTTTTCTCAGAAAGGACCACTGACATCATGAGATATCTTGGACAGACACCGCAGATCAACAATAACATTGACTCAGAGCTGAAGAGGAGAAAACAGTGTAGGTTACATTTGGAAAGTTATGCAGTACTTGGAGTACTTGTCTTCTTTTCCTTGAACCAAAACCCCATCATTCAAATAACTGTATTGTTCCAATGATATTATAAGACTATAATGTCTGTCTGTCTCTTGATAGACAGTCCATGTATTTCCAAGTAACCTCAAGAAACTTAGAGGCAACTACACAGCATATTATGTACATCATCCTTCCCTCTCCCCACGCCCAAGTTCACAGGAGGGCAAGAATTTTTCAGGATGAGGAAGCAAGGGTGAGTTGTGATGCTCACTGGTACCCACATCTTTGAGGTAAAGGATTCATCAAAAGAGCAAAGCATCTATCCGACATTGAGAAAGACAATAAAATGCAAAATCTGCCTAACCTATCAGAGTAGAATTTAACTCGTATTTTTGCTGCTGTTGGCACTACATTCATAATAAACTTTTCTTGTATACCAATGGTAAGGAGACTCTTAATTTAAATTTTCTTTTTTCATTGTGAAACTAACAGACAGCAACAAACATGAACATTTCCATACACAAAGACTAGAAAAGAAATTATATATGAATTCATGAATCTCTATTATGTTCAATTTGTTTAAATATTCCTTAAATTTAACACAATAATATCCATATTGTCCTCCTTGTCTGTGTCCCCTTTCTGAACTTCCTTATGCTCTCTTCTGTGAACCTGAAATGTTTAACTGACAATCTTTTCTTCTTTTCTTCCTTGTAAAATTGTTTTCACTGCCTCCTTTCCAAGTCTATTCCCCATTTAAAAAAATAAACATCTTTCCTTATAACAAGCACAGTTAACCAAAACAAATTCAAACCTTGGTCATGTCTGAAAGATAGACTATTTTGATATTTTTTTCCTACATTTCTACATTCTACATACAACTAAAAATAATATCTCACAAGGAAAATCTAGAATGAATGAAAATTAAACCTAACAGGTACAGGGATACTGTCATAGCACTACAAGATTTTAGTGTGAACTCTGAAACCAACATCATTCAGACTTTTATTAATTTTTTTTTGAGGAATGAAACTTCTTTTAAAAATAGAAACAAACACATTTGACAGTTTTTAGGATAATGTTAATATATGGCACCTTTTGCTGAGTGATAGAGTCTGAGTTTTGATACCAGGTCTTTTGGAAACCTTACCAAAAAACTTTTGGTTGTGTAACATAAAGATGGAGTATTTTTTGGTCATATTAACCAATTGCTGCTGATTATATGTTTCTCACATTCTAGTATCTTCTTTTTCATTTAGAAGTGGGGATATCTGATGCTGTAGGATAATCAATAGTCTTTAGTCACTTTTCACACATAGTCTGGTAATTTTTTTTTTCTGAATTGCTTTGGAAGCAGTAAAAGATGATGTTCATACTCCTAATTGCTTTACATCTCTAATTTTAAATGCAGATATACCTAAAGTAAAATTTTATCTTCAGCTCTTCTAATTATCTCAAATTCTCAAGCTGGATTTATGTTAGGAATATAACCCTATTGATAGCAAAGACAATAAAAAATCCTGATTATTTTAATAACTGCAGAAGATCTTTTAACAAAATACAGCATGCCTTTCTTTTACAAACACTAGAAAGCATAGAAATAAGTATATCTTTACTTAATATGGTACCTATCTAAAACCAAGAATCAGCAATAAATGCAATATAGAAATGCTAGAGGTATTTCCGATAAGATTGAGGTAAAGCAATGTTATCAACAATTATTTAACATGAATTTAGAAATGCTTGCTATAACAATGGCATGAAAATTGTCATAAGTATGGGCAAAGAGGATAGAAAACTATAGTCATTTATAGATGAACTGCCTACTTAGAGAAACCTAGAAGCTTAAATAAAATTTTATCAAAACAATCTATGATTTCAGTAAAGTAGCAGGATATTTTAAAAATCTGCATCACTCATCAGATTTTTTCATGTAGATGATAAAAATAAAAATTCCATTCAAAATAAGTACAGAAGGCATAAAATAATTGGAAGTTCACTTGCCATGACACAGAGGAAATATAACTTTAAAACATTTTCACCAAAATAGGCAGATTTAAATAATTGGAATGCCAGTATACTAAAAATGGTAATACCATCAAAATTAATTAATTGTCGCTATAATTAATTATTACTTTATTTATTCTTGGAGACGCCAAATAACTAAGTATTATTTTACAGAGCTGAAACTTTCATACAAAATTATCTAGAATAAAATAGTAGAAATTTGGAAAATAAGGGGATCTCCCTCATCTGAGGAATGGATAAACAAATTATAGTGTGTCAATGTAAGGCAACGTTATTTCACTGTAAGAAATTATGAAAGAGATGGATTCAGAGAAATCTAGAAAGACATACAAATTCATGTAAAGTGAGGTAAGAAAAACAATCAACAATTTACCCAATATAAGCAAGATTAAAAAGAAAAACAACTTTTGAAAGACTGATCAATGCAGTGACCAAGCACCACTCCCGAGGGCTGATGGCGATGCGTGTTGCCCAATAACATTAGCCTGTGAGCTCCTCACAAACAAGAATTGTCTTTTGACTTTAAAAAAAAAAATCTCCAGCACTTAGAAAAGTGCCTGGTACATAGTAGGTGCTTAATAAATGCTTACTGACTGACTGATCATAACTGGCAAAGAGATGAGGGACCCATTGGGCAGATAGAGATACGCATCTTGAAACATGACTAATTTGTGCATCTATTTTGAATGACTGTGCTTCTTAGTTACAAGGGAAGTTTTTTTTTTTCTTAATGGGGGGAAGTTGGAAGAACAGGAGCAACTGGCAATAAGCATGTAAAAGAAAAGAAAAAAAGAGAAGCCACTGTAGCATTTTAAAAAGAAGAAAATGTCAGGGGGCAGGTTTACAATGAGAGACAAGCAGGACAGCTTTGAGATAAATCGGATGAATGTGTTTATTCGTTTAAAAAAATTCAAACCACGTATAATAGATATTCATAGTTTCATGTACAATCCTATCTCTCCGTTCCTCTTTGTGCATGTAAATGCTCATATTGGATGACATTTGTGAAGTACAGAGTAATGAAAAAAATTAAATTTATCCCCCATTCTCATCAAAATTGGTTTCATAAAGACTTAATTGAGTGATAAGGTTTTGGGAACTAATTTTTGGTGAATCATAGATAGAGATTTGAAGATATATGTGCATCTACATAGCAACAGAAGAGTGGATCACATTTCAGTTTACGTTGTTACTTGCCTAACTGTGTTGGGTGGTAGTGTCTAGGCAAAAGATGAACAGGTCTGCAGCATGAGGGAACTTTATTGCTGTAAAACTACTTTAGAAATCATTGCAGTATTATATAAATGTGAGTGCTCTAAAGGGACAAAGTTAACAGCAACTCATAAGAACTAATAACTGTACATAATATTACATTATATTGCACTAGGTTTTTAATAATATCATTAGGCTATGATAATATGTCATTCCATCCTATTACTTCTACTTCAGTGCATTCATTGCCTCTCAGACTGCAAAGAATAACTCACACTGACATCACTTTATGGTTTACAAGGAACTTTCTTTATATCAAAATAGGTATAGTATTTTTAAGGTTGTAGAAACTAAGGGTTAAGGGAAGTTAAATGATCTGTCCATCGTCACACAGTTAATAAATAATGGAGGTGAAATTCAAATCCAGATCTTCTGATTCCTGATTTAGTGCACTTTCCACTATCTTCCTCTCATCCACTCCAATATTGTAAGGGGGTATTATCAGTGGTAAGAGGTTGTGGTTTATACATGTTGTAATGTACCAGAACAGATGCAAGAGTGAGCAGCCATTCTAATATTGTAGAAAACATCCCCCATTTGGCAAGCTTAAAACTAGGGAACCATTTTTTTAAAGATGAAGTGATCATCAGTGATCACTTTTGCCCCCCTTAACAAACAAGCTTGAAACTGAATAGATCACGTGGACCAGAAGCTCTTGTTTTGTTTGGTGACTAGATCCATCATGCTTTGCACTTACCTTGTCTTGCATCCCATCACTGTTAGAGAACAAGACAAAGAAGGTAACATGAGGCATTCCAATTTGGCTTTTGTCTTTTTCCACCCATGTGTCTGCTGTGTTGAAATGAGGTAGGGTTCCATGAAGTCTTTCTGTGATTTTGTTTTCTGTTGATCAGGAAATCACGAGATATGACGCCACATCTGGAATCCCAGAAAGGAAGACCACCATGAAACTTTGGGAAATTTCAGGAGAAAGTAGGAATGAATGGCGCTTAACTTGGTGCATTCTGTGTCAGTTGTTTTTGCGTTCATCCTTTGTTTTCGAGAAGATCATGACATTAGAAAAGTGAGGACATGACTTGCGCTTGACTTTGATTTGAGTGAGGGAGGGCTGTGCAAGGTCACCAACCTCATTTACTTCTCCTGAGTCATCTGGATCCTGTGACCAGATATTCATCAGGATGACTGGAGGTGGCCCAGCATGCAATGGGAGACGTTGGCCTTTTTCATGACAACCATAATTTAAACATAAATACATTTCTTCAGGCCTTTAACTTTTTTTGTCAGCAATGGTTGGCTGTGGGCCATGGCATCACTGATCTGTCAATAAGCCTAAGCTCAGTCAAGTTTTGCAAAAACTTTCTACAGAGAACAGAAAGAAACTGACCAAATTCAAGACACAGATATAGACACTATTCAAGTGGCTTATTATTTGTGAATGTTTTTTTTTCCAAAAACTTTATAACATTTAACTTTAAAACTGGAATAATTTATGTGATCCACTGGATATGTGTAACTTGTCTAAGGATTTTGATTAAATTCTAGGGCTTCAGTTTTTCATTAAAACAAAAGGTATATTTTTCACTTTTAAGTGAATTGATACAATCACAAGTCACAGTATCTTTAAGTTGGAAGAAATCTCATAAGTCATCTTTAATATAACATTTACCTGAAAAAATATTCCCTCTATATCATCCTTGATAAATGGACAGTGGACTTTACTTGAAAATCTCCAGCAACAGGGAACCTGCTGTCTCTTGCGGTAGCCAATTTCACTTTTGAATAGCTCTAATTATTAGGAAGTTGTTCCTTAAATCAAACCAATTTTCTTTTTTTGCTTATTCTTAAAAATTAATTATTTAAAAAAATTAGCAATCACCTAATTTTTTCTGCTTCTGACCTCCCCTCTCTTGGAAAACAGAAACCAAAACCTTGTAATAAATTTTCAGAGTGAGACAAAATAAATTCCCACATTGGCCATGACTGAAAATGAACATCTCATTCTGCATCTCTATAACCTTTCTTGCCTGAGTTGCATTATGTATCGGTAATTAGGCAAAGGATAAGCATCAGTGAACTTTAATGCTGTAAAACTCCTTTAGAAATCACTTCAAAATATAACTGTGGGAATTATAAAGGGATAAAGTTAATGGCAACTCATTTTGCAATGTATTTTTGTCAGTCAGGAGGTGGTTAGCATGCTTTATCATTAGTTGTCTAGAACCATTGCATCAGTTGGAATTTTTATGTCTTTCTAAATTGCCTCAAACCCAAATGTGCATCCATTGTTCCTACTTCTGCTCACTGGGACCAAGTAAAACAAGTCTAATAACTTTCAAGTGTCAGGCCTTCAAAGATGTATCAGTCTTCCCCAAGTTTTCTGTAGTCCAAATGTCTGCAATTCATTCAAATGATTTTCATATGAACACGAAACTTTTTACTTTCCTCTTTTGGATACCTTCCAGTTTATCAACACCCTTCCTAGAACATGGCACTGATAATATTCCGATGTGGTCCAAGTACAGCAAAAGACAGCAGGGCTATATTAAGGAATTACTATGGCATAAAGATAAAAACATGAATAAAATGAAAAAATAATCTATGGAGATCTCAGCATCTCTGGCCAAAGTCTTTCTGAAAAATAACAACAATCTATTACAGAAAGTATCTGTCAATAACTGATACATCACAAGTGGAGTTGATTTATTTTGACTTATGGACACTACCACAAACACTGAAACATTTTGAAGCATAACCTTTCTGGCAATTTAACTGAATATTAAAATTCTGAGGTTTTGCTGTCCTAAGAAAAAGCAAGGTCTTTTTGGGGACTGAGGCTATTTGGAATTGCTATGAAAGCAGGATTTTGAATAGCTTACTTTGTCAAGATAAATGCAAAGCATGAATTCTTGGATTTACCAACAGAGATCAATACAACTGTTTGTAACCTGAGGAAGAATTGATCTGTCTGACCTGATCAGCAGATGTTGTGCATCGTAAACTTTTTGCTGTTGGTTGCCTCTATTACCAAGTGTACTATAATGATGTGTTATGAATGACATTGATATTAGATATTGATATTAGAAACTGTACCATTAGTTTGTATGACATTATCAGTTCCTGTATCACCAATGCAATATTATTAACTGGAGTTTGCCTTGGGCTATTAAGAATGTCAAATTTATTTCAGTCAAGAAACAATTAGAGACCCTCATCATGAGCTCCACTTAAAAAGTGATCCTGAAACATGCTTTCTTAGAACCTCTCCCAAATTAGAATGATACAAAAAAAAGATATAGCAATATCTTCATTTAACTACTGATTTCTTTTGTGAATAGTAAATCTCTGAACAACCATAAAATGTAATAAGAGCTTTGAAAGCCATGATGATGTGTGAATTTCTTGAACTAGCAATAAACTGAATATGATTTCATTTTTGTGGTAGTCATAAGTGCATAACTCAGACTTGGAATGCCTGATCTTGATCAGATGAAACCAGATTGACTTGGTTTCTCCACCATTAATTAGTCAACTGTCAACTAAGTACTGAATTTCATGCCATCCACACCTATTTCTTTGCTCCCTTTTGTTGTATTTTAAATCCTGTGGGTTTTAAAAGTCTAAATTACTTTAAGGAAACATACAGAAATTGTAGCTCTTAAAGAACATGCTTCAGTGATGGAAGACATATGCAGTAGCTATTGGCATGGAAAAGTCAAGGAGTCATTTAAGCCCCAAATAAAACATGATCCATCGCACTGAAGTGCTAGGAAAGTACAGTTGAAAATGAAAGACAACGAACTAGCAATTCATTGCTGTGAAAAAGCCTAAGTAGAGAAACAAGCAGATATTTAGACGGATCTGATGGAAGGATTGTTACTGAATCCTTTACCATGCAGCATAGGCGTCTTCAAATGGGAGGAATGAGAAGACCAGTTTGAAAAAAAAAAGTTGTGAATTAGTGCTATAAAGGAAAAAAATCCACTTCATGGACAGGACAATGCAAAGACTGGAGTACTGAAGAAAAGAGTACTGGGAAAAGGCTATTTCTGTTGAAAGCTTTACCAAAACTGTTGTTAGAAGAAGTTAAGTCCAGGTGAGTCTGAAAGATCTGGACACCTTCATCAAACTGTAAAATATCCATCCCCTAAAAAATTTTGAGGATTTTAAAAATTTCACATGAAAGTCTTGTCCCCATAAAAGGAATGATCAACTCTGATAAATGTATTGACATACTAAGGAGCAAAATTGTTTTGCAATTAGAGTTCCCAAGTGGAGATGAAATCCAGAAGCATCTTGCACCAGGCAACATGTCAAAAGGGTTAAGAAATTTATCCAAGACATGGAAACAAATATGCTTCAATAGCATAGAAACTCAATTGATTTAAATCCCAATGAAAATCCATAGATTATAATCATAACTAGACTTAGAAAAATTGACTAGTTGTCAAAGGTACTCAATATTCCATGTTAAAAAAAAATGTGGTTTCTTTTTTACATCCCAAAGATGTAAAAAAGGTGAGGGGGGATTATTTGGATAAAAATATTTATAGCACCTCTTTTTGTGGTGGCTAAGAACTGGAATCAAAGGAATGCCCAATCAGTTGGGGAACGGCTAAACAAACTGTGATTAAAATGAAATAGTATTGTGCTATTTAGAGTGACAAGCAGGATGATATCAGAAAAACCTTGAAAGACTTACATAAACTGATGCAAAGTGAAGTGAACAGAATCAGGAGAATGTTATACACAGTAAAAGGAATATTGTTCAGTGAAAAACTGTGAATGACTTAGTTTTTCTCAATACAATTATCCTAGAAAATCCCAAAGGACTAATGATGAAACAGACTATGTACCTCCAGAGAAAGAAATGATATTGTTTGAATACAGACTGAAGCATATAATTTTTCACGTTCTTTCATTCTTTTTCTTTTATTCAAGGCTTCTTGTATAAAATGACTAATGTGGAAATTATCCACCTGTATAACATATCTAATTGTTTGCCCTTTCAGGAAAGGAGGGGGTGAAGAGGAAGGGATAGAATTTCCTAAAAAAAAAAAACCCAAATGTTAAAAATGTTTTAACATGTAATTGGGAAAAACTTGAAAAAATTTAATGTGGTTTCATTATGACCTAAAGGATAAATGTCAAAGTATTGTGAACTCAATGAGAAATTGCATAAAATAAGTAATTGTAGCAAAAGAACTGTCATAAAGTTTTAAAATGTTTTTTCCAAGATGCAAAAAATTGTGTTTTATTTGTGTTTATCTATGTATTAGTGGTTCCCATTTTTTGCTTCAAAATCCCCTTAAATTTTTAAAAATTATTGAAGACCCCTTGCCCAAAGAACATGTGTTTATGTGGGTTATATTTATTGATATTTACCCTATTAGAAATGAAAACATCTTAATATTAGTATGAGAATAGTTTTGACCTTGTGGGTTCTCTGCAAAGGTTTTTGTAACCTCCAGAGGTTCCCAGACCACACTTTGAGATCCACTGGTAAGTAAATAAATTTGGTTATTTTATTTTGTCCCATTTATTTTTGCACCACTATATGTTAGGAAGGTAAGAAGGTTTTTTTTTAAAGGTGATATCTCTGGATGTAGAGGACAAGAAATGGTAACAGAGACGGTAAAATGTAGAACTATTCAACTCTTACTTTTCTCCAGTTTCTTCTACAAAAGGGGATAATGCTTGGATTGGAAAAGATAGAACAAAAATGGCAATTGGCAAGTTTAAACCCTAACATATGAGAAGTGAGAGAACATCAAAAGAAAGAAATATAGGGAATCTCAGTCCAAAAGGAAGGAAAGATTAGATAGATAGACAGATGATAGATAGATGATAGATAATAGATAGATTAGATAGATAGACAGATAGGTAGGTAGGTAGGTAGATAGATATAGGGGTTTTAGTGGGCTACAAGCTTAGTATGAGTCTGTAGTAGGATATGAAAACAAAAAAGTTTATGTGATCTTAAACTACATTAAAAGTCTAGCTTCCAGGAGTAGACAAGGGATAGTGTTGCTATAGATCTTTCCTGGTCAGACCACACATGGGCACCGCACTCAGCACTGGGTACTGAGCACTTTCTATTCATTTTAGGAGTGCATCAATAAGGTGGGGCATACTCAGAGGAGGACAACCGGGATAATGAAAAGACTCAAGATCATGCCCTTATAGAATCCTATGTCCTATGGACAGTCAGCATGGAGAAGACTTATGGGAGACATTAGGCCTGTCTTCAAGCAGTTGAAGGGCTGTTACGTGATCCTGTAGAAGAGGGATAAGATGTATTGAACATGGCCCCAGAGGTAGGAGTAGTGAGTGGAAAATGCAGAGGGAAGATACAGGTTTGATATCAGGAAGAACTTGCTAATGACCAAAGATGTGTGAAAGAATGAGATGTCTTGGGAGGTGACAGCTTGCACCTTAATAGAGTTCTTTAAGCAAAGGCTGGATGATCACTTAGTAGGTATTCTTGTATCTGTGTGCATGTGGGGAGTAGGGGGGGGCAGGTAGGTGGTGCAAAGAATAGAGTGCCAGGCCAGGAGTCAGGAAGACTCATCTTTAATTCAAATCTAGCCTCAGAGCTGTGTGTACACTAGCTGTGTGACTCTGGGCAAGTCACTTAACCCTATTTGCCTCAGTTTCTTCATCTGTAAAATGAGCTGGAGAAGGAAATGGCAAACACTCTAGTATCTTTGCAATGGAAACCCCAAATGGGGTCACAAAGAATTGGATATAACTGAAATAACTGCACAATAACAACAAATGTGTGTATAAGCATGTATATATAAGTATATTATATAAACATACATACATATACAATGCTACCTATGTCTATAACTGCTTTTAAAAGTTCACATAAATGCTAAATAATTAGAACTTTTTGATCAAGGAATTCATCTTTCTATAGCTTTAAGGAGGAAATGTTGTCTACTGGAGAAAGATAGGGTTGGATTCTATCCTTGGTTCTATGACTGTGTAATCTTGGGAAGGTCACTGAGGCTATTACTACATCCTGCCCAAACAACATTGTCAGTGAATTAGTTTGATGGAAACGGTCAAGCAGAATGTTTGGAATTTCATGGAGATACATTCACTGGATACAGAGCATTCAACATAAGTGTTAGTCATGTTCAATCTGGGAGATCCTACAGATAGAGGCATAATATTTTTCTAAGCCAGTTCCCCAGTTTGTAAAAAGCTAGGATGCTATCACTCACTCTAATGGTTCTTCAGTGCATAGTAAACTTTTGAAGGCAGAGATGATTTTATTTTTGTCTTTTTGTCCCCAGGGCCAAACCCAATGCTTGGTACACAGTAGGTGCTCCTTGTTAAATTGACTCGTGCTATAGATATAACATTTAAGTGCTTCTTGAACTATAACCCAATAGAAGTCTCATAATAGCTTATATACAGAAACCTGTATTTGCAGATAGGCATGTCTGTTTTAGTGTCAAAAGCCTTTCCCTCCTTAATTCAAAAAACTATTCAAGGTCATTTAAAATGAATTGAAATAACGGTAAATTTTAAAAGAAGTATAAAAGAGATACAGATATTAAGTTACTATTGATTCACATTGATGAGAAAGAACCCCAGCCATTCAGCTATTGAAAACTTGTTTTAATGACTTCAAAAAGCAGAAGGCATCTGAATTAGTAGTCATTTGGATAAAAGTTTGTATATTAATTCAGGCTACAGCTAATGACCTGAAATAGTTCTCTACCTTTTGGAGGATCATTTGCAGACTGACAAGCCTTTGTGAGCACTGAAACCACAATTTAAAAATAATCAGTATTCAAAGCTGGTCACGTTTTTTCTTTTTGTCTGAAGAACTCAATTTTATTGCAGACATAATTTCTTCCACAAAAAATGTCCAGGTTTTGTAAGGCAGAAGGGTTAGCCAAAGAGAGGAGGGTTTTCCGGTGACGTGGTGGTGAAAACAGTGGTAGAACAAAGTGAAACATTAAGGTGGATGGGCAGCAACATGGCGTCCAAATCAGCAAGTCCAGGTCAACATGATAATGGATATGTGATGTCAGCCCACTCTGTACTCCTTTTTTTTTTTTTAACATACTACTTTCTCTCTACATTTTTTTCTCCTTTGTTTCTTCTTCATCTTTTCATTCTCCTCTTTAATCTCAGCTGGAGTCCAGCTCTTGGCATGGTTATGGCCAGCAACCTTTGGAGGCAAGACCACTGGGTAGGGTAAGACAGAAGCTCAGCTCACCTTTTGTTCTTTCTTAATTCAGAAGGAAACTTGGAAACCTGAATGATAAAGGAATCTCCAAAAAGTAACTCACGATCTTCTCAAAGAAATACAGCAGGACTCTTTTAAAGGGTTACTTCAAACATAATGTTCCAAAATTCTTAGCACAAGGTTTATTTTTTAACAAAGTTATTACATTGAAATAGAGCAAAAATTCAAGTGCAGTATTGGTTTACACTAACCCAGTATTTAAAAGTTAAGTTCTTTAAATTTAAATTCAACATTTTTGCTTTTCCCATATCCTCGGGGCTAGGAGTACATACCATCATGAGATGATGGATAATTTCTTAGATTGTTATTCTCCAGTGGTCATATGCATCTCTCTAAGTTGTTGGCCAAGCTGAATTGTGCTATCTCTCACTGTGCCACTCTAATATATGGGCCTGACAAAAATCAGCCAAAAAAGAGGTTGCAATTTGGCAATGAGATGGCTTATTCTTTCAGATTAGAAAGGTAACTAGTGGCTGAAGAATGTTTCATTTGTAACCAATACAACAGCCTATGCATGAACTGAACTATGATCTAGCTCTGATTAGCTGGAAATATTTGAGGTCACTCCCTGCTATCCAATAGTGACTTCTTTCATAACCATTTCAGAGTCAAAAAGCTGAGAAATCAGCAAAATTACCAATAAATATGCAGGAGGGCAGGAGGACATTTTGTTGGAGTGATTAAATGTTTATTGGGTTCAAATGAACAAAAAAATAACCCTGAGAGGGACATCTTATATATGAATTTAATATAAATGCCATGAAATAAATAAGAAAAAATACAGGAAAATCAGAACAAATCTATACATTCCACCAAGGCTCCTGATGACTTAGGATCATTCCATATGTGTAGTATTCTGTATATCTTGGTTACATCCAAATACTTATCATGTGGTCCATATTACTCTCTTATACACATTTCAAGTTTTTCTGTTTATAATATTGTTTGTTTAGATTTATCTCCATAACGTTGATTTTATCCATTCTCTTCTCTTCGTTTGGCCATATCATCCCCCCATGCTATTGATCTATACCTCTCTTTCCTTTCACTACCAATCTCCTAGAAACACTTATCTACTCCCCTTCCCAATATTTCCTTACTTCCTACTCAATTCTCAACCCCTTATGAAAACGCTCCTGCCCCCACCATTCCACTAAATTGGTTCTTTCTAGTTAGCTACTAAATCCAATGGTTCTTTCTGAGTTCTCTTCCTTATTGACCTCTCTGAAGTTGTTTTCATTTTCAATGCTGTTGATGACCCTTCTGCCTAGAAACTTTCTCATCCCTTGGCTTCCATGATATCATTCTCTCCTGGTATTCCTACTTCCTTATGTAATCTTTTTTCTTGCAATCTTTCAACTCCAATGTATGGGTATCCCTCAAGATTCTATTGTGACCTCACTTCTCTTTTTACTTTACACTCTTTTACACACTTTTACACTCTTTCCTTTGCTGATTACATGAACTCCAAAGGATTCAATTACTTTTTTTCCTATCAGATAGATTTCCATATTGATATATCAAGTTTTAATCTCTACCTTGAACTCCATTTCCATAAGACCAACTGATTACTAGATATCTCCCTCAGAATATACCATTGGCATCTCAAACTCAGCTTACCTAAAATGGAGCTCATGGACTTTCTTCCTAAACCTCTCCCCCAAATTTACTCACCTGAGACAAGGGCACTAATATTCTCCCAGTTATCATGGTCCTTGATTCTTCCTTTCCTTGCCTTTGTTTTGGACTCTCTCCACCTCAGGTTTGATCAGTTGCCAGGTTTTGATGAGTCTATATTCTCAGCATCTCACATATCCATCTTCTTCTGTCTTCTCTCATAGTTCCAAACTGAGTTCAGGTATTTTCACTCTTATTTGACTATTGCAGTTCCTGTGTACCCTTTGCTGACACCCCCACCCCATTGAAAATACTTTCTCCCTCCTCAAATTTTCCTTAAAAACTTTGTCTAAAAACTTTCCTTTGCCTGTAAGAGCTGTTTACCTTGTATTAGAGTCATCTTTGTACCTGCTGGATTGCCTCTGTCCCTCAGAAAACACCTTCTTAAGGACATGGAACATGTCATTTAAAGAATATTTTTTGGGGGGAGGAGCCAAGATGGCAGAGTAGAATGACTCACTGTATGCTAGCTCTGAACCCACAGACCATAAATTTCTTGTAAAAAGAACTCCCCACAAATTCTGGAGTAGTGGAACCCATGCAGCAACACAGTGGAGGAGATTTCCATTCCAGAGAGCCCTGAAAAACCAACCCCAAAGGTCCACTGCGCACTGGACAACGGAGCCCACCCCTGCACTGCCCTGGCTGCATGGCCCCAGAGGAGCAGATCTGAGCAGGCTTCAGGGACAGAACCTCGGCGGCCATGAAGGTCTGTCCACCCACAGGTGCTACAGGTCAGTGAAAGAGATGTCTGGGCTGGTTGAGAGGGGAGCGGGGTGTGTCCATGACTCTGGCCCCCTCGGGAGGCAGCAGCAGAGGCAGCGGCAGAGGCAGTGGTGGCCTGGGACTCTGGAGCTCCTCTCCATTACCAAAGGTCTCCATATAAACCCCCTGGGGGAACTGAGCCAGGGAGGTGGCCCTGCCCCCACCCAAGCACCAGAACTTAAGTTCACATTGAATAGCAGCTGTGCCTGCCTGGGAAAGCCCTGAGGCTGGGGAGCAGCATTTGAATCTCAGACCCAAGCACTAGCCGGGCGGATCTAGGCAGGGATGGAGAGGAATCTCAGAAGTCAAGTAACTGGCTGGGAAAAGGCCCAGAAAAGGGAAGAAAAATGAGAGCATAGAAAGCTACTTTCTTGGGGAACAGATCTTTCTTCCTCCTTTCATTTCTGATGAGAAGGTACAATGCTTACCATCAGGGAAAGACCTGGAGGTCGGGGCCTCTGTATACCAGACATCCAGGTGGATGTCCGGTGGGCTCAGGCCATGGAAGAGCTCAAAAAGGATTTTGAAAATCAAGTTAGACAGGTGGAGGAAAAACTGGGAAGAGAAATGAGAGAGATGCAAGAAAAGCATGAAAAATGGGTCAATACCTTGGTAAAGGAGACCCAAAAAAATGCTGAGAAAAATAACACCTTGAGAAATAGGCTCACTCAATTGGCAAAAGAGATTCAAAAAGCCAATGAGGAGAAGAATGCTTTCAAAAGCACAATTAGCCAAATGGAAAAAGAGGTTCAAAAGCTCACTGAAGAAAATAGTTCTCTCAAAATTAGAATGGAACAGATGGAGGTTAATGACTTTCTGAGAAACCAAGAAATCACAAAACAAAACCAAAAGAATGAAAAAATAGAAGATAATGTGAAATATCTCATTGGAAAAACAACTGACCTGGAAAATGGATCCAGGAGAGACAATTTAAAAATTATGGGACTACCTGAAAGCCATGATCAAAAAAAGAGCCTAGACATCATCTTTCATGAAATTATCAAGGAAAATTGCCCTGAGATTCTAGAACCAGAGGGCAAAATAAATATTGAAGGAATCCATCGATCACCGCCTGAAAGATATCCAAAAAGAGAAACTCCTAGGAACATTGTGGCCAAATTCCAGAGTACCCAGGTCAAGGAGAAAATATTGCAAGCAGCTAGAAAGAAACAATTCCAGTATTGTGGAAATACAACCAGGATAACACAAGATCTAGCAGCTTCTACATTAAGGGATTGAAGGGCGTGGAATAGGATATTCCAGAAGTCAAAGGAACTAGGACTCAAACCAAGAATCACCTACCCAGCAAAACTGAGTATAATACTTCAGGGGAAAATATGGTCTTTCAATGAAACAGAGGACTTTCAAACATTCTTGATGAAAAGACCAGAGCTGAAAAGAAAATTTGATTTTCAAACACAAGAATGAGAAGAAGCATGAAATAGTAAACAGCAAAGGGAAGTCATAAGGGACTTACCAAAGGTGAACTGTTTACATTCCTACATGAAAAGACAATATTTGTAACTCTTAAAACTTTTCAGCATCTGGGTAGTTGGTGCGACCATACACACACACACACACACACACACACATACACATGTGCATGCACACACATACAGGGACAGAGAGCACAGAGTGAATTGAATAGGATGGGACAATATCTTTAAAGAAATTAAGGTAAATGGTGAGAGAGAAATATAGTGGGAGGAGAGAGGGTGAAATGGAATGGGGTAAATTATCTCTCATTCAAGAGGCAAGCAGGAGACTTTTTAGTGGAGGGAAAAAGAGGACAGCTGAGAAAAAAAACAAAAAGTTTACCCTCATCACATTCGACTAAAGGAAGGAATAAAATGCACACTCATTTTGGTATGAAAATGTACCAAAATGTAAGATAGGTTATCTTACAATACAGGAAAGTGGGGGAGAAGGAGATAAGCAGGGTGGGGGGGATGATGGAAGGGAGGGCAATGGGAGGAGGGAGCAATTTGAAGTCAACACTCGGGGAGGGACAGGATCAAAAGACAGAATAGAAACAATGGGGGGCAGGATAGGATGGAGGGAAATAGTGACTATTATCGAACATGACTATTATCGAAGTCATTTGCAAAACTACACAGATATGGCCTATATTGAGTTGCCTGCTTTCCCAAAGGGAACGGGTGGGGAGGGATGGGGAGAATTTGGAACTCAAAGTTTTAGGAACAACTGTTTAGTATTGTTCTTGCTACTAGGAAATAAGAAATACAGTTAATGGAGAACAGAAAGTCATCTGGCCCTACAGGACAAAAGAGAAGATGGGGACAAGAGAAGAGGGGGATGATAGAAGAGAGGGCAGATTGGTGATAGGGAAAATTAGAATTCTCGGTGTATTGGGGTGGGGAGAGGGTATAAATAGGGAGAAAATTTGGAACTCAAAATTTTGTGAAAATGAATGTAAAAAGTTAAATAAATAAATTAAAAAAGTTAAAAAATTAAAAAAGAATATTTTTCTAGTACCTAGCACAATGCCTTTAATATTGGATATAATTAATGAATACTTGTTAAAATGAATGAAGACCTGTATTAAAGACTAGAGGTCTCAGGGCCACAGACAAGCAAGGCAGTGTTAGAACTACCTTGTTAAATCTGAATTATCAAAAATATATTTTCAGTTACAAATTCTCTCCCTCCTTTCCCTCTTCCCCACCCACTGAGAAGACAAGAAATATACTACTGTACATATGACATCATGCAAAACATATTTCCACAGTAAATTAGAATTTAAAAAAATACAGCCACCACCAAAACCTAAAAGTAGACTGAAAAACGAACTGTGCATAACAGAATTTTATCATTTCATATGCAATCCTCTTTTTTTCTCTATGCTTAAGTGTTCACATTTATTGATGTTTATCAAGTTCATCATAAAAAAAGAAATTTTAAAGCAGGGCCCCTTCAGAACTTACAAATCAAGTCTATTATAATGAACACTATATCAATCCAGTAAAGTAAGTGGCCATTAGTTTCTGTAAGCTCATATAGAGCAACTTTACAGGGTATAGTGCACCCTATACTGCTGTGTAAATGTTAGCTATTGTTATTATTAGTGGATTTCTCTTCTTGGGAGCATTTTTTTTTTTGGAATAAGAAACTCAAGGATGGGAAAAACCTTGAAATTCTAAAGAAAAGAATATCTAAGTAAAGAATTTTAGGCAGGATGACAGGGTAAAATGTAGACTGGAAGTAGCAACTTTTCCTGAAGTGACTGTTCTCATCCCATAGTTGACCATATTTCTCCATTCCCATGTCCTCTAATCTATAGCAAACTTCCCTACACAGAATTGCATGAACCCTGTCTCAGAACCCAAAGTCATAGAATTAGGGAGAATATTTTTTAACTCTGCTGCTTAAAATTCATCAAAATGTTCCCCAATTCTTGAAAAAAATCTTATTATTAGGGATAATAATAACTAACATTTTATATGGTATTTTAAGAGTGCTAAATCTGCACAAAAGCATTAGCTATTCTGTGTATTATTAAGAAAACACAGCAGAATTAGATATAAAAACAAATTCCATTTAAAAAAACTACACAAATATGTAGAACATCTGGGGGTTTACCTTTCAAGATATACTTGGTACTTTCGTGAATACAATTACAAAATTATTAATACAGAAATGAAGACAGATTGAAATCACTGGAGAGGTTTTAGTGCTATGGTTGAGCCATGCGAATATGACAGAAATGTCTGTGCCATTTACATTAATTAACAGGCTTAATGCCATAAAAATCAAACTACCAAGTTCATTTGTATAACTAGACAAAAGAAAATTTATCTGGAAGAACAGGAGGTTGAGAATTTCGCAGGAAATAATGAAAAAAATGTGAAAGGAACCCACTGGTCTCAAACCATATTACCAAGCAGTAATCACCAAAACTATGTGGTACTGGTTTAAGAAATATTTGAATAAAGTTGCTTGGTGGGATAGATTGATGCAATGACTGCAACATTGTTAAGGAAGAAAACTATGAAAGCCTTAAGAACTATGACCAATGAAATGAGCAATCACAACTCCAGAGACTCATGAATCTTGCTTTTCACCCCATGGCAGAGAGGTAAGGGATTAGAGGGAGAAAATGAGATGTATATTTTTAGACTTGGCCAATGTGTGAATTTGCTTGATATATCTATACTTGATTTGTTATGAGAAAGGGTTTCATTTATTTATTTTTGAGTATTTGGTGGTACTAAGAAAGCGGAAAAAAAGAAAAAGGTCAGGCGCAGCTAAGTGGCACAGTTGTTAGAGCACCAGCCTTGGAGTTAGGTGGACCTGAGTTCAAATTTGACCTCAGCTACTTACTAGCTGTGTCATTTAACCCTGATTGTCTCAAATGGGGAAAAATGTCAATGAATCATTAAATAACACAGAGAAGAAAGCAGAAAAAAGTTCACAAGGGAACACAGACAAGCAGTGTTGAAGTATATTAAAAAACAAGTTATACATTGTAGAGTAGTATATGCAGTATTCCTTTTCTGTTCTTCGTACAGGGAAATATTCATGTTTGTTGATATTTGGCAAACTCATATAAAAAAAGAAATTTTTTTATAAAATAAAAAGAAAGATATAATTAGGGGTAATAATCATGACACCAAATCTTGTTTCAGAGAAACTGGAGAAAATGTATGATGATGAAGAAGGAAATGAACGGAAAGAACAAGGAACGAACAGAATAATGTAAAGGTAACTCATTTCGAGAGACTTCAGAACTGTGACCCATGCAGAAAACACTGGCTTTGGAGCCTGTGGACCTGGTTCCAAACCTTCTGAAGCTTTTTTCCTATATATCCTTGGACTCCCTAGGCTCTCGCTTCCTCATCATTAAAATGAGCTGGTCTCTGACATGTTTTTCAGCTCAAATGCAATAAACTTATTCGTTACTTGGAAGAACTTCTATCTGCAGAAGAACCTAATTTGATTCATGAATCATTGCAACTATGATCTCGTCAGGTTGGTCCTCAAACTTTGTCTTACCTTGTCCATTGAAGCTACCAGGATTCTCATTCCTCCCAGGTCAGGTTGACTGGATTACACAATTCGAAGGCAGTAAGTCAGGAAGCACTCATTTATTAAGCCTTTACTTGTGCCAGACACTTCAATAAGGGCTAGAAATACAGATGCAAGCAGAGAAAAAGACAATCCCTGCTGTCAAAGAGCTTATATTCTAATGGGGAAAGAGGAGGCAGGAGAGGGAGCTTCAAAACGAAGAGGGTCAGGAGAAAGGAGTGAAAGTCACAAGATCATGTTGGTCAAGTCCAGATCAGAAGCCCAGCTGGGTGGAGGATGAAACATGGCTGGTCTGGGCCTATTGCCTAAGTGGAATCCCTGAAAGGATTGGTATCAGTGGGGGAAAGGGACTGGCATGATGCAGGGTGAGACAGATTCAAGTGCTGAGGGAAGTCCAAGGGTGAGAAGCTTCTAAGTCACTCAATCAACAAGCTTCTGTTAATTCCTTCTATGTGTCAAGGCACTATTTGGAATACCGAAGGAATCAAAGGACAGTCTCCATCCTCAAGAAGAACACGATCCAGTGAGGGATACAGCAAGCAGACAAGCATTTAAAAACAAGCTATGTACACCATAAATAGGAAATAACTGACAAAAAGAAGGCACTGGAATAGGAGGGGTTGGGAAAAGCTTCCTGTACAAGATGAGGTTTATTTGAGACTTGACAGAAGCCAGGGAATCCAGGAGGTAGAGGCAAGGAAGGAGAATATTCCAAGCATGATGGACAGACAGAAAATACCTGGTACCAAGGGGTGGGTTGATTTGTTCATGGAACATTAAGGAGATCAGTGTTGCTCAATCCAAGAGTAGGAGGCAGAGAATAAGAGGTAAGAAGACTGGAAAGGTGTAGGACAGGGCAGGGTATGAAGGGTTTTGTATGCCAGAGGATTTTGGCCTTGATCCTGGAGGTGATAGGGCATCAGAGGAGTTTATTTAATAGGATGTAACACAGCTGGACCTGCACATTTGGAAAATCACTTTAGTGGCTGAATGGAGGATGGTTTGGAATGAGGAGAGACTTGAGGTAGTCAGACCCACCAGAAGGTTATTTCAATAGTTAAATATGAGGTAATGAGGGTCTGTACCAGGATGGTAGTAGTATGAGAGGAAATAAGGGATATATTAGAAAAAGGTTGTAGAGGTGAAATCTATAGGCATTGGCAACAGATTGGATTGAGGTGGGGGGTAAGGAAGGGGCGAGAGTGAGGCATTGAGGATGACACTTAAATTGCCACCCTGCGAGCCTGAGAGAACAGTAATAGATAAGGCAGGAAGAGGGTAGGGGCTTTAGGAAGAAGATGATGGTGTTAAGGATGTCTACTAAACATCTAGTTCAGAATGTCTGAAAGACAGTTGGAGACGTGAGATTGGAGCTTAGCAGAAAGGTTACAGCTGGTGAGATCACCAAGTAAGGAGCCAGGACAGAACTTTCCACGTAATTAAAGACTGTGACTTAGATAAGGATCCAACAAAGGAGCCTGAGAAGTGGTGTGAAAGGTAGAAGGAAAACCAGGAGAAAGTGGTGTCTCAAAAACCTAGAAGAAAGAAAATATCAAGAAGACAGTGGTCAATGGCATCAAAGACTGCAGAGGTCAAGGAGAAGGAAGATTAAGAGATGCCTGTTGGATTTAGAAATTAAGAGATCATTGGTAACTTTGGAGAGAGCAGTTTCAGGAGAATGATGAAGTCAGAAGGCACAGTGTAAGAAGTGAAGAAGAGAGAAAGTGGAGGAACTTATTACAGACAATCTTCTCAAGAAGTTTAGCCATGATGAGATATAGGACCATAGTTAGTGCATATGGAAGGATTAAATGATGGTTTTTTGAGGATGGGGGAGACATGGGAATGTTTGTAGGCAGTAGGAAGGAGCTAGTAGGCAGGGAGAGACTAAAGATAAGTGGAGGAGAAGGGATGGAATGGGATCACTCATGTAGGTAAAATTTGTTTTGGTAAGGGGTAAAGTCATTTCTTTCTGTGAGACAGGGGTGAAGGAGGAGATAGTGCAAGAAGGCATCTGACTAATATGGGATGAGGGAAAAGAGAGGAGAAGAAGGAGCCAGTGACAAATGGTCTCAATATTTTCTACAAAATATGAGACAGGATTCTAAACATATTTCCTAAGCCATACACATCTAAAACACCATTAAAATATATTGAGCTTTTGTGAAACTGTTGATAGGAAATAAACCATTGACTATGTCACTTGGGCCATTAAGAAACTATCACATCTGTCCAAGCACGGTATTCACTTTCATCTTGTGTAATAACTATGCCTGCAGGCATATTGGAAGGTATACTTGTGGTCTCATTTCTGAGAATATGCTCCATTTAATTATTTAAATATCTCCTCAAATAAATTTCAATCTTTGTTAATGTTCTCTGAAATAAGTGGAACTTATTGACATTTTTCTGGACTGGCAGGCAAGGGGTAGGTGGTGGTGTCTGATAATGTAGTGGGGAGAGAAAGAGGTAATCCAATATACTACAAATCCTTTGCCATAGTATTATTTCATTCCGAATTGTTTAGGGGTAAAGTATGCCTGAAGGCAGAGGGATGAATTGACTGACTTCTGGAGGTTCCTGCTAACCCTATGATTCTAAGATTATGGTTTTATTTGTATTTATTAGCATTTATTACTAAGCCATTTTAGTTGATTAGCATAATGTAATTACTAAAAATGTGCAGCTGACATTTCTGGGAAATTTTTATATTACTAGGAAATGATATGATATCATTCCTGATTTTCAACAATCTAATTAAAACACACAAGGATATTACCTATATATTAGAGCATTCTCTTAAAGCAATTTCCAGTCTGAGAAAGCACATTCTGATGCTTAAAGTAGGCGAACTTGAGTTAGTAACATTTAAAGCTAACATTTACTGATTAGTCCTTCACGTACATTATCTCATTTGATGCTCCCAACAACCCTGAGACATAGCTATCATAGGCGTCATTATCTCTATTTTACAAACAAGGCAACTGAAGCTGAGAAAGGTGAAGTGACTTGCCAGGGGTCACAAAGCTAGTGAATATCAGAGTCAAGACTTAAATCCAGGTCCAGGGTGCTTACCATGTTGCTTTTGACACCAGATTACAATAAAACTCATAAAACCCTTGCTGTTGTTATGGTTAGTCTTATTTTGTAGGGTTAGATCATTCTGGCCATTAGCACTTCTCATTCTATTCTTATAGGATGATGCCACATTTTGGTATTAATCTGCTTTCATCCCTTCCTTCCCATTGATCCCCTTCTTTCCACCTCCTGTACCTATGTTTTTACATCTAAGTTGGTTGATAACCCTGTGTACCTACATTGGTCTCTTGAAACCAATGATCTGTGTTACCTTGTGCCATTCTGAGAGTAAGGGAAGAATATGTTACAGTGGAAAATCAACAAACTCCATTACTGTAAGACTAGGAGAACATCTGGGGACAGAATTATGGAGTAAACAATGTAACTTTAGTGTTCTCTCTTCTTTTACCCCAGATCGTTCAGATGTCTTCTGCCCCATCTCCTCCTTTGCCCCATCTCATAGGAGGAGGTGACCTTATTCCTCACTAAAGCAAATGTCTCTCTACCTGCACAAGTGATCCCATTCCATCCCATCTCCTCCACATCCTTTATCAGTATCTTTGGTCTCCTTCCTCTTTCTTCATTTGCCTCCCACAATAAGTCCTCCATTGCCTGTCGAAGGTTGCTATCAGAAATCTGTTAAGTTGATCTCAAATAAGGGACACTTCCCCCATTGGAATTGTTTCTGTCTCCAGAATTTCATTCTTGAAAATATCCTGTCCCTTCTGGTATGACTTTTTTCTTTCTTTTTTTTTATTTTAATTTTAATTTTTTTTAATGTTTTACAACCATTTCCTTAAAGTTAAGACTTTATCCCCCTCCCACCCTTCCCCCAATAGCCCCTCCCTCCCTGTGACAGCATACAATTCTGTATAGGTTCTACATGTACTTTCCTATTGAGCACATTTTCATCATAGTCATGCTATGTAGTCAAACTAAAATAAATGGAAGAAATCATATAACAAACCAAAACATAATACACTGAAACCCACCCACACACAAACATGATCTGCTACATTCTGTGAATGACTTCCATATTTCTTTCTCTGAGTGTGGAAGGCATTTTGCCTTAGAAGACCGACATTGGGATTTTTTTTTTCTCAGTAAGTTCTTGTGTTATTACAAAGTTCCAAGTCTACCAGAAAAAACTCTCACACACTGTGGTCGTTGCTGTGCACAAAGTTCTCCTGGTTCTGCTCCTTTCGCTCAGCATCAGATTATACAAGTCCTTCCAGGCCTCCCTGAAGTCTTCTTCTTCATCATTTCTTATGGCACAATAGTACTCCATTACATTCATATACCACAATTTATTCAGCCATTCCCCAATTGATGGGCATCCCCTTGACTTTCAGTTTTTGGCTACCACAAAGAGTGCTGCTATAAATATTTTTCTACACATGGGACCCTTTCCCATTTTTATAATCTCTTGGGGATACAGTCCTAGTAGCGATATTGCTGGGTCAAAGGGTATGCACATTTTTGTAGCCCTTTGGGCATAGTTCCAAACCGTTCTCCAGAAGGGTTGGAGGATCTCATAGCTCCACCAACAATGAATTAGTGTTCCAACTCTCCCACATCCTCTCCAGCATTTATCATTTTCTTGTTCTGTCATGTTTGCCAATCTCATAGGTGTGATGTGGTACCTCAGAGTTGTTTTGATTTGCATCTCTCTAATCAATAGTGATTTAGAGCACTTTTTCATATGATTATAGATATCTTTGATTTCTTCCCCTGAAAACTGCCTGTTCATATCCTTTGACCATTTATCAATTGGGGAATGACTTGTATGGTTATATATTTGAGTCAGTTCTCTATATAGTCTAGAAATGAGGCCTTTATCCCTGAGCTTAGCCGTAAAATTTTTTTCCCAATTTACTACATCCCTCCGAATTTTGGTTGCATTGGGTTTGGCTGCGCAAAAACTTTTCAATTTAAAGTAGTCAAAATTATCAATCTTGCATTTCATAATGCTTTCTATCGTTTCTTTAGAAAAAAATTCTTCCCCTCTCCATAAATCTGATAAATATACTATTCCTTGCTTCTCCAGTTTATTCATGGTATCAATCTTTATACCTAAATCATGTACCCATTTGGACTTTATTCTTGTGTCAGGCATGGGTCTATGCCTAATTTCCACCACACAGTTAACCAGTTTTCCCAGCAATTTTTGTCGAACAGTGAGACTTATTCCAGAAGCTGGGATCTTTGGGTTTATCAAACAGGAGGTTGCTATATTCCTTGCCTACTGTGTCTTGAGTGCCAAGTCCATTCCATTTGTCTACCCCTCTGTTTCTTAGCCAATACCAAGTGCTTTTGATAATTGCTGCTTTATAATACAATTTGAGGTCTGGTAGAGCGAGGCCACCTTCCCAAGCATTTCTTTTCATTAGTCCCTTTGATATTCTGGACCTTTTGTTTTTCCAAATGAATTTTGATATTATTTTATCCAGCTCTAGAAAATAATTATCTGATAGTTTAATTGGTATGGCACTAAATAGATTAATTTAGGTAGAATTGTCATTTTTATTATATTAGCTCGGCCTACCCATGAACAACTGATGTTTTTCCACTTACTTAAATCTGACTTTATTTGTGCAAAAAGTGTCTTGTAATTGTGTTCATGTAATCCCTGGGTTTGTTTTGGCAGGTAAACTCCTAAGTATTTTATAGTGTCTACTCTAGCTTTAAATGGGATTTCTCTTTCTATCTCTTGCTGTTGGACTTTATTGCTAATATACAGGAATGCAGAAGATTTGTGTGGGTTTATTTTGTAACCTGCAACTTTGTCAATGTAGTTTATTATTTCAAGTAGTTTTTTACTTGAATCTTTGGGATTCTCTAAGTATATCATCATATTATCTGCAAAGAGCGATAACTTAGTTTCTTCTTTGGCTATTTTTATTCCTTCAATTTCTTTATCTTGTCTAATTGCTACTGCTAACATTTCTAGTACCATATTGAATAATAACGGTGATAATGGGCATCCTTGTTTCACCCCTGACCTTATTGGAAATGCATCTAGCTTATCCCCATTGCATATAATGCTTGCTGAAGGTTTTAGGTAGATATTGCTTATTATTTTATGGAAAGTTCCCTTTACTCCTATGTTCTCCAGTGTTTTTAATAGGAATGGGTGCTGTATTTTGTCAAAAGCTTTTTCTGCATCTATTGAGATAATCATGTGTTTTTGTTGGTTTTGTTGTTGAAATGATCAATAATGCTAATAGTTTTCCTAATATTGAACCAGGCCTGCATTCCTGGTATGAAACTTACCTGGTCATAATGTATCATTCTCTTGATAAGATGCTGTATTCGTTTTGCTAAAATTTTGTTGAAAATTTTTGCATCTATATTCATTAGAGAAATTGGTCTATAATTTTCTTTTTCTGTTTTGTCTCTTCCTGGTTTGGGTATCAAAACCATATTTGTATCATAGAAAGAATTTGGGAGGACTCCTTCTTCCCCAATTTTTAAAAATAGTCTATATAGTATTGGAATTAACTGTTCTTTAAAGGTTTGATAGAATTCACTTGTGAATCCATCTGGTCCTGGAGATTTTTTCCTAGGGAATTCATTGATGGCTTGTTCAATTTCATTTTCTGAGATGGGGTTGTTTAAATATTCAATTTCCTCTTCTGTTAATCTGGGCAATTTGTATTTTTTAAAATATTCATCCATCTCATTTAGATTATCGAATTTGTGGGCATAAAGTTGGGCAAAGTAATTTCTAATTATTGTTTTAATTTCCTCCTCATTGGAGGTGAGTTCACCCCTTTCATTTTTAATATTAGTAATATGATTTTCTTCTTTCTTTTTTAAATCAAATTGACCAAAGGTTTATCAATTTTATTAGCTTTTTCATAAAACCAACTATTGGTTTTTATTAATTCAATAGTTTTCTTAATTTCAATTTTATTAATCTCTCCTTTGGTTTTTAGTATTTTTAATTTGGTATTTTCTTGGGGATTTTCAATTTATTCTTTTTCTAGCTTTTTCAGCTGCATACCCAAGCCATTGATCTCCTCTTTCTCTATTTTATTTATGTAGGTATTCAAAGATATAAAACTTCCCCTAAGAACTGCTTTTGCAGTATCCCATAAGATTTGGTAGGTTGTCTCATTATTGTCATTCTCTTGAATGAAGTTGTTTATTGTTTCTATGATTTCTTCTTTAACCCATTCCTTCTTTGGGATTAAATTATTTAGTTTCCAACTGATTTTTGCTTTATCTTTCCATGGTCTTTTATTACATATAATTTTTATTGCATTATGATCTGAGAATGATGCACTGATTATGCCTGCCTTTCTGCACTGGATTTTGAGATTTTTATGTCCTAGTACATGGTCAATTTTTGTAAATGTTCCATGTACTGCTGAGAAAAAGGTATATTCCTTTCTATTCTCATTCAATTTTCTCCAAAGATCTATCATATCTACCTTATCTAGAGTTTTATTTACCTCCTTAACCTCCTTCTTGTTTATTTTGAGGTTAGATTTATCAAGTTCAGAAAGAGGGAGGTTGAGGTCCCCCACTAGTATAGTTTTGCTGTCAATTTCTTCCTTCAACTCCCCCAACCTCTCCTCTAAGAATCTGGATGCTATACCACTTGGAGCATACATGTTTAGTAATGATATTGCTTCATTGTCTATGGTGCCTTTTAGCAGGATATAGTTTCCATCCTTATCCCTTTTGATTAGATCTATTTCTGCTTTTGCTTTGTCTGAGATTAGGATTGCTACTCCTGCCTTTCTTACATCAGCTGAAGCACAATATATTCTGCTCCTTCCTTTGACCTTTAGCCTATGTGTATCCCCCCGTTTCAAATGTGTTTCTTGTAAGCAGCATATTGTTGGATTATGGCTTTTAATCCATTCTGCTATCTGTCTCCGTTTTATGGGAGAATTCATTCCATTCACATTCACAGTTATAATTACAATCTGTGTATTTCCCTCCATCTTCTTTCCCACCATTTGTGCTTTTAGCTCTGCTGTCTCCCTTCCCCTCCTCAATAGTATTCACTTTTCACCACCTCCTCCTGCTGCCTTCCCCTCCTTCTTTTAGTCCTCCTCCCTTTTACTCCCCTTTACTCTTACTGCTTCTTCCCTCCCTTTTAGCCTCCATCCCCTTTCTTCCCCCTTCCTCTCCTACTGCTTATAGAGCTAGTTAGGATTTTCTACTTAAGTTTATTGTTCCGTCCTTTAAACAAATCTGATGAGAGTACCTCTTACACAAAGCTCATCTCCCTCCCCTCTTTCCCTCTACTATGATTTTGCACTTCTTCTTGTGATGTAATTTACCATTTTCTGCTTCCTCCTTTTCACACCTCCTATTAAAATCCCTTCTCATACTTAAATCATATTTTTTATCATGATATCATTTACTTTATACCCATTCCCCCTATGCATATCCCTTTTATATTTCTTAATAGACGCACAGTTCTCAAGATTAACAGGTATCATCTTCCCTTATAGGGAGGTAAATAATTTGCCTTAATTGAGTAGCGAGTTGTTCCCCCTCCCCCCCACTGTTTACCTTTTTATGATTCTCTTGAGACCTGCATTTGAGGATCGAATTGTCTATTAAGTTCTGGAGTTTTGGTCAGGAAACTCTGGAAATCCCTTACTTCATTGAATGACTTTCTCCTTGTCTGAAATGTTATGCTGAACTTTGCTGGGTAGTTGATCCTTGGTTGTAGTCCCAACTCCTTTGCCTTACGGAATATTGGGTTCCAATTATTTCGATCTTTTAATGTAGAAGCTGCAAGGTCCTGTGTAATCCTGATTGCATCTCCTTGATATTTAAATTGTTTCTTTCTGGTTGCTTGTAATATTTTCTCCTTCACTTGATAGCTCTGGAATTTGGCAACTATATTTCTTGGGGTTTTGAGTTTGGGATCCCTTTCAGGAGGGGAATGGTGGGTTCTTTTGATGACTATTTTGCCCTCTGAATCTAGTACTTCTGGGCAGTTTTCCTTGATGATTTCCTGGAAGATATTGTCCAGGGTCTTTTCTCCATCCTGGGTTTCTAGCAGGCCAATAATTCTTAAGTTTTCTCTTCTGGATCTATTTTCCAGGTCAGTTGTTTTTCCAATTAGATATTTTACATTTTCTTCTATATTTTCATTCTTTAGATTTTGTTTGACTGATTCTTGCTGTCTCACTGAGTCGTTAGTTTCTGCTTGCCCAATTCTAATCTTCATCAAATTGTTTTCTTCCGTTAACTTTTGTATCTCCTTTTCCATCTGACCAATTTTTCCTTTTAAGAAGCTATTTTCTCCAGTTAATTTTTGTACTTCCTTTTCCATTTGCCCTTTTAGGAAATTATTTTCTCCAGTTAATTTTTGAACTTCTTTTTCCATTTGTTCAATTTTCCTTTTCAAAGAGATGTTCTCATCAGTGAATTCTTTCTTAATAATTTTAAAATCATTGGCCAGTTTATCTTCTATTTGCTTGTTCAGCTGTTCCAGGAGAGCTTCTTGTGCTTGCGAGCAGTTCATAGTCCCTTCTGAAGTTTCAGATGGAAGTACAGTCTCAGCTGTGACCTCTTTGGGGTTTGTGTTTTGGTCCTTATCCCCATAGCAAGATTCTATGGTTCTTTCGGCCCTCTGCTTTTTCCTGTTCATGATGTTGATTGAGTGTTGTGGCTTCTGGTTCTTTCAGTCAGAAGCTACAGAACTTTTTGCTGAGCTGATGTGTGAAAAAGCTAAAAGCAGGTTTTTGTTTGGTATTTCCCTGATCAGCCCTGGGTTTAGCTTGTTAAGTGTGGGACAGAAGTGGTCTGGTCACAGGAGATCTCCTCAGCTGAACTGAGGCAAAGGCAAGCTCAGGGGCTGGTTATCCCAGCTGCCCTATTGTCTTTCTGATTCCCCTGGACAGCTGAGGCACGCCTAGATGCTAATGCATGTTTCCACCCCTCCTGGGGCTCCTCTCCTGGCGCTGAGGCTTGCCTGGGTCCTAGTTCAAGTTTTCTCTGCCCTGGGTCCTCTGTCCTTCCGGTTTGCCTCTGCCACTGTAGGAGGAATCTCCCTTAGCTATTTTCCTCCTCTCAGGTGTTATGAGACTATTGGTCTCCTTCTTCTAATTCTACTGATCTGGGATTTTTCTGGGGAAATATTTTATGGTTCTTTCATGGTCATCAAGCGGGGAGGAGAGAGCATTTACTGACCACTCCACCATCCTGGCTCCCAGAAGTTCAAGTAGGTGACTTACCGAAGTTTGATCTTCTGGCTGAAGATCTGAGGAGCTGCTGTGCTGATATCTGGCGCTCCGCAGCTCTCACTGACTCGGTTCGGCTTTTCTCCCACCCTGGGTGCCACTCCTCTGGTTCCACCTGCCACTCAGGTTTCTGGGGTCTCTTCTGCTCCACTGCGCTGGCTGCGCTGTGCGCTGTGGGCTCACCCCCGTGGAACAGATCCTTCCCGTGGACCTTCCAGTCCAACCTGAGCTCCGAATCCATCACCGTCTGTCTCCCACTGGATTCCGCACCTTCAAAATTTGGTCAGATTCTCCTTTCAGAGGTACCTGGAGGAGTTTGTCCGAGAGCTTAGGTGAGTTGTTGCTCTCACTCCGCCATCTTGGCTCCCTGGTATGACTTTTTCAAGCGAATTTTAGTCCTCAAGGTCTTACCTAACCTTTCTCTTCCTTTAAGATATGTTTTCCCAACATTTAGCCCAGATATATTGCACCTGACTGTCCTCTTCTTCTCTATCCCAAGTTCTAATAATGTAGAGTATAACCAGCAGAAAAAGGCTGAATTCTTGTGCCCAGTTTCCTAGGGAGCTACCTTGAACAACATGACTTGACCACCATGGGAAGTTTTTAATGAGTAGAGGTAAGTCACCAGATAGGAAAGGAAGGATAACTTACATGTTTATGGACTTCTCTAAGTACATTGTTGGTTTTGAAGTTTTAGGGGCAGGGGAAGTGGGGGAAGGGGATATTCTTCCAGTGAGACATATGTATCCCCAAAAAGTATTGCTATCTAGATGCTTGCATGGGAACTAAGGTCCCTTATATTAATATAGATATCAGTTTTATGATGAGATTCTCAAAAGAAACATGAATTAAAGAGTGAAATTTTGTGCAAAGCCTTTAAAGGTTGAACCTGGTCTATGTAAGTTCATGATTTGGGCTCACACTGTGAAGGCTCATCCAGATTGTTTGATTTTTTTTAAACTAGATTAATTGCTGTAGAATGGCATAGATCAGGATGACCTCTCAAAATTGTGCATAAGTATATTTGAGGTGGAATGTTTTATTTTTTCCTCTCTCATTTTCAATTTTCACTGCTATTTGTTATTTTAATTTTGTTTCATTTCATCTAGTTGTTTGTTGACAATTTTCCTATGTTTTTATTTGCTTGGGAGTTACACATACACACACATACTCTCTCTCTCTCTCTCTCTCACACACACACACACACACACACACACACACACGCACGCACACACATGAGTGCGCACATGCACAGATTGGAATAAGCCTGGAAGAATTTTGTACCATTCCATGTTTCCAAGTGAATGCAAGCACTTCAATAACCAAGCTATATGAAGTCTGAGCCATCACAGAGATTGGTGATTTGAGGAACATCTAAGAACTGCCCATCCTGGACACTGCCTTGATTCCTTGGGCAGATATAAAGCGCTGGGAAAGGCATTCAGGAAAGAAGGCAACTGTTGCATTGTGTTAGTTTTTTGATATAGCAAAAAATTCTCATTTTCTAAGAAAGACAGAACTGCAGCTTTAAGTCAACTGACCTGGAGCCATAGTGTGATTTGTACAGGCTATAAAATTTTAGCGAGGGTAAGGAGGGCACTGTAGAGTATAAACAAGAGTCTAGTCAATTTGGTGACATTCAAGTGGGGCTCCTAACTTTTTTTGGGTTGTGGATCTCCCAGGCAGTTCGTTGAAGCCTATAGACCCCTTCTATAGGATTACAAAAGATACCACTTACATTGAAATAAGGTCAGAAAATTAGTTTTAAGCAAATTTATTATTTATTATTATATATATTCTTGTGCCCAATTTCCTAGGGAGGCATGTTGGAACAATATGACGACTGTCATGGGAAGTTTTTAATGAGTAGAGATAAGTCACCAGATAGGAAAGGAAGGCTAACTTTCATGTTGATGGACTTCTCTAAGTACATCTTTGGTTTTGAAGTTTTGGGGGTAGGGAAAATGGGGGAAGGGATATATTACTATTATCATATTATTAGTTGTTTTTTTTTTCTTTTCTTTTTATTTATTTATTTATTTAGCTTTTTACATTCATTTTCACAAATTTTTGGGTTCCAAATTTTCTCCCCTTTTCTCCCCTCCCCCCACCCCAATACCCCAAGCAATCTAATTTTCCCTATCTCCAATCTGTCCTCTCTTCTGTCATCCCTCCCTTCCCTTGTCTCTATCTTCTCTTTTCTCCTGTAGGGCCAGATGATTTTCTATTCCTCATTAACTGTATGTCTTCTTTCCTAGTTGCAACAACAATACTAAACAATTGTTCCTAAAACTTTGAGTTCCAAATTCTCCCCATCCCTCCCTCCCCACCTATTCCCTTTGGTACGGCAGGCAATTCATTATAGGCCATATCTGGGTAGTTTTGCAAATGACCTACCTGATAGTCGTGTTGTGTAAGACTAACTGAATTGCCATCCCTCTTAACCTGCCCCTCATTGTTTCTCTTCTGTCCTTTGATCCTGTCCCTCCCCAAGTGTTGACTTTCAATTACTCCCTCCTCCCTTTGCCCTCCCTTCCATCATCCCCCCCTCAATATCTCCTTCTCCCCCGCTTTCTTATACTGTAAGATAGGTTTTCATACCAAAATGAGTGTGCATTACACTCCTTCGTTTAGTCAAATGTGATGAGGGTAAACTTTTGTTTGTTTGTTTGTTTGTTTGTTTTTTTTTCCTCAGCTCTCCTCTTTTTCCCTCCACTAAAAAAATCTCCTACTTGCCTCTTATATGACATATAGTTACCCCCTTCCATTTCCCCCTCTTTCCTCTCACTACATTTCTCTCTCACCATTTACCTTAATTTCTTTTAAGGTATGGTCCCATCCTATTCAGTTCAATCTGTGCTCTCTGTCTCTGCATGTGAATGCATGTGTGTATGTGTGTGCATGCGTGTACATGTGTATGTGTGGTCCCACCAACCACCCAGATACTGAAAAGTTTTAAGAGTTAGAAATATTGTCCTTCCCTGTATGAATGCAAACAGTTCATTTCTGGTAAGTCCCTTAATACTTCTCCTTGCTGTTTACTTTTGCATGCTTCCTCTCATTCTTGTGTTTGAAAGTCAAATTTTCTTTTCAGCTCTGGTCTTTTCATTAAGAATGATTGAAAGTCCTCTGTTTCATTGAAAGACCATATTTTCCCTTGAAGTATTATACTCAGTTTAGCTGGGTAGGTGATTCTTGGTTTCAGTCCTAGTTCCTTTGCCTTCTGGAATATCCTATTCCACGCCCTTCGATCCCTTAATGTAGAAGCTGCTAGATCTTGGGTTATCCTGATTGTATTTCCACAGTACTGGAATTGTTTCTTTCTGGCTGCTTGCAAGATTTTTTCCTTGAGCTGGGAGTTCTGGAATTTGGCCACAATGTTCCTAGGAGTTTCTCTTTTTGGATCTCTTTCAGGTGGTGATCGATGGATTCTTTCAATACTTATTTTGCCCTCTGGTCCTAGAATGTCAGGGCAGTTTTCCTTGATAATTTCATGCAAGACGATGTCTAGGCTCTTTTTTTGATCATGGCTTTCAGGTAGTCCCATAATTTTTAAGTTGTCTCTCCTTGATCTATTTTCCAGGTCAGTTGTTTTTCCCATGAGATATTTCACATTCTCTTCCATTTTATCGTTCTTTTGGTTTTGTTTGGTGATTTCTTGGTTTCTCATAAAGTCATTAGACTCCATCTGTTCCATTCTAATTTTGAGAGAACTATTAAATTCCGTGAGCTTTTGAGCCTCTTTTTCCATTTGGCTCATTCTGCTTTTGAATGCATTCTTCTCCTCATTGGCTTTTTGAACCTCTTTTGCCAATTGAGTGAGCCTATTTTTCAAGGTGTTAATTTCCTCAGCATTTTTTTGGGTCTCCTTTACCAAGATATTGACCTTTTTTTCATACTCTTCTTGCATCTTTGTCATTTCTCTTCCCAGTCTTTCCTCCACCTGTCTAACTTGCTTTTCAAAATCCTTTTTAAGCTCTTCCAAGGCCTGAGCCCACCCAACACCCCCCTGGGGTGTCTGGGGTACTGAGGCCCCGCCCTCCACATCTTTTCCTGATGGGAAAAAATATGTCATATTATTAGTTTTAAACAAATTTATTACTTATGAGTTTTAAAACAAATTTATGACTCTCAGTTTAAGAAGCCCTTTGTTAAAGGATGAAGCAATGGGTTAAGATTTTGTGCTTTCTTGATACGGTGAAAAAATTGCCACTAAATGGAATGCTTGGCTTTCAGGAATAAATTGATTGGGTCAGGATCTTGAGAAGCTTGAACCTAGCTATTAAAAAAAGACAGGCAGATCTTTCATAGGGTTCAAAGAGAGACTCAGAGAGAGCTGAAGACAGACTAGAGACCATATACCTAAAACACTATGATGGGGGATCTGGGGGTAGTGGGAACGGGGTGAAGTTCAATTATTGACACAGTCAATACTACAAATCCCCCAGTCCTAGAAATGGCAGCTATGAAACAAGCAAAGTACTTGATCTTTTCAGTCTGTAAGATGGAAACTATTGGGAACAACATTGGAGGGACCAAAGTTCCTGGATCTAGGCATGGAAAAGTAACAGCACAGCAGCAGTTGGAAGCTGCATATCAAAAGTGGTACAGTTTCCAAAGAGTTCCCAAATAGTAACCATTCCATCCCCCATGAGCGGACAGTTTTGATCTGTGCTCTCCATGAGTACTGAACCTAGCATCCTAAAGAGGAAATGAGAATTTTGGGCAGCAACAAGTTCTTGGACCCATGTTCCTAGGGAGAAGAGGCAGGACCATGTTTGGACCATGCAAGAATGATGAATAAGGTCTTGACTTCCAATCAATCTGAAATATTTTGTTCCATCTGAGGAGAGCCTCAAATTTCAGGATAATATCATAAATCCAGAAGAATATTAAGTCACTGGGAGAAAGATGGAACTCCCTGGAAAAGTAAGGATAATAGAGTGAATGCTTATGGACTTCTGTTGAGTCGCCTTTGGGGTGAAATACTGTGTCCAAAAATCTTGATAGTGGGATATTTGCATGGGAGCTGAGGATCCTTTTACCCACACTTATGAGATTTAGACATGATATATATTCTGAGATTTCTAGAGGTAATTATGAGTAGGGATACAAGTAGTTATTTTTTATAGTTATAGTTATTTGTTTATAGTTATTATATTATATATATATACGTATACCTATATACAGATATATACCTACTTAGTTATTTTGCAAATAGTATCCAAAGATTGAACCTGGTCCAGGCAAGCCGAGAGCTGAGGGTTTGAGGCCATAGATTACAGAGAGATTCAATAGTGACTTTCCCCTGAGCCTATTATCATTTCCTCCTTGCAACCAGTTCTTCCTTTTTGGTGAGAAACAGATCCATAAAATAAGTTCTTTTTATTGTTTCCTCCACTTTTTTAAAAATGAAATTATCATTAAGACAAGTCAAGAAATTATTAATTGCTCTTTCTTAGAGCTGAGACAATCGAATAATTGAAGCCTCTGCGATCATGGTTTGTCCTTCATTCTTTTTTTTTTTTTAATTTGTTCAAAATCTTTATAAGAAATGTACTGCAAGATTCACAAGGAGACCTATTTCACAAAATATTTTACCAACTTTTCCATATATTATCTAGAGTTAAAAATGCTATAATTAAAAAGCAAAAACTAGCCAAAGGACCTATCAACTAGTGTCTTCAAAGATTTGCTGGTAGGTAGTTAAATATATTTTCTTTTTTTTTTGTCCTTCATTCTTGAAGAGGATCAGGACATCAGGAAGATGATGCCATGACTTGCAAGTGAAATGGACTTAAGTGAGGGACAGCTGTACAAAGACACCAACCTTACTTTCTCCTCCAGAGACATCTGGGTTCAGTGGCCAGATGTAGAACAAGGCAACTGGAGAAGGCCCAGAATGTAGTGGGAGACCTTGGCCTTTTTAAGCTAAGGTCTTTCCAAGTTCTCACTTTGACTGAATGCAAAAATTTCATTACTGTGTGTTCAACCTGGTGAGGAGGTTCTCTAAACTTAGCTAAGCTGGAATTCAGGAAATAGATAGTCAATCCATTACTAGGCTTACATTCAAAGCCTTCCCAGTTTGGTAAAATGAGAACTTGCATCTGATAGCAAATACTGATCTTTCCCCTCCTGCACTTGTTGACTATTGGTGTGGAGTCAGGATTTAGCCTTTGATGGAGCTTACCACCCACTTTGGGCTGCTTTCCCAAGGTCACTTCCATGCTACAATGAGACATCAGAGTCAGACTTTAGTGGAGGTCATTATGCTTAATGGGTGAAAAGACTGAATGCATTCATCATCATAACCACGTTATTGTCTTAAGGCTCCTGAGGTCTGGAAAAATGATGCTAGAACACATGGTAACTGTCCCTGAACTCTGAAGTTTACATTTGAGCCTGAAATCTGAATCAGCTTAAATTTGAATTAAACTGCTATGCTCTTCATTGGCAAAAGAAAACAAAATCAAGTCCGAATAACAAATGATCATTGTCAATTATTTAAACAACTCTTATTCATTGCATTTATTTCAAGAATGAGCCTGGTAAGAGAGTGGGGGGGCTTAAGTGTTTACCTCATTCTTTTCAGTTTGGATGCTCCCCTTTCTGAAGATCTGGCCACATTAAAATGCAAAAGTCATATCAATACAGAACTTTACTTGGAATTTCTTGACCTTAATCGGAACTGCATGCATAAATTAAGGAATATGAGAGGCCTGTAGAACCAACCACAGGGGCAGGCTCAACCATTAATGGAGTAGGTGGCTGCATACCAGGTGTGATTTCAGTGACCCAGGAAGCTACCACATCAACTTCCTCACAGATGCTTAACATTCCACCATTTATTTCTTTGCATCTCATTGTTGTTTCCAGGAATTCTTTCTAAAAATGTAAATTCACCTGAGAAGGATAATATATAAAGACTTGGTGTAGCATAATGGGAAGAATGCTGGCTTTGGAATCAAAAGAACTGGATTCACATCTTAGCTCTGGCAGTTAATACTGATCAGCGTTTGTGTTGAGCTGTTTTTTAATCATATTCAACTCTTTGTGATCCCATTTGGAGTTTTCTTGGCAAAGATACTGGAATGACTTTCTGTTTCCTTCTTCAGCTCATTTTGCAGATGAGGAAACGGTGGCAAACCAGGTTAAGTGATTCGCCCAGGGTAGCACAGTTAGGAAGTGTCTGAGACCAGATTTGAACTCAGCAAGAGAAGTCTTTCTGACACTAGGCTTGGGACTCTATCCATTTTTCCACTTAACTGCTCTTGAGCTGCATTAAGCAATTAATTAAATCTCTCCTGGCCTCAGTTTCCTCATTTGTAAATGGATAGAGTTGGATTAGATGACTCCTAATGTCCTATCAGTTCTAAATTCATGATTCAATGTATTTAAATGGGAAAAAAAGTTCCTATAAGCTTTTCTATGTGTTTGAAATAGATGATAGGATGACATTTCACTCCAAATATACTCATATACAATTTCGAGCACAAGTAGTCTAGATTTTGTTTTTATCAAACAATCCTAGATAAAGTTTCATAGGCATAACCTGAAACCCAGAACCCCAAGCCATGAATTTACATGGTCCAGGCTCAATCTTGGAAGGCTTTTCACAAAATCTTACTCTTTGCCTCATGTTCCCACCCATGGATTCCCTCAGGTATTTCATGATAAAACTTGTGTCTATGTTAGTATAAAAGATCTTAGTTCCCTTGTAGGTGCCCAGCTAACCATATTTGGGGGGCAGATATAGTTTGTATCTCACCTCATTGGAAGAATGCCACCCACTCCCATACCCAAACAAAGAGAATACTTAGAGATGTTCACAGGTGAAGAGCTTAGCCTTTCCTTTCTGGTGATGTATTTCATCCTATATTTCAAATTTTTATTGTAGATAAATATTATTTTCAATAACTTAGAAGATTCTAACATGCCATAAGGAGTAAGAAGTCTACCTTCAGATTTCATTATTTTCTTTTCTAGTTCTTAAATTTGATGAAGGGAATGAGCTTTTGATTTGGAAGGGCCAGCGATATTATCCTCATTTCATAGAGATAAATCAAAAAACTGAAACAAAGGAAATTCAGACATTCAGAGCAAATCCTTTCCTCAATCCATATCTCCTGATCCCTGAATCCAAATCTCTTCTGACTAAGTTTGCTTGCCAGTTAATCAAGGAGGAATTTTGATACTTGAAGATTTAACTTCCCCCCAAAAATATGAAGTTTTGTCCTATTGCATATATTTTGGCTCATACTTCTGTCATCTGCCCTATCTCTCAAACGTCTCTTCACATTCATGTTCAGACTTTAATACTCTTCCACCAGATAGAATTTTTATATCGAGTTTATCATCTAAAGAGTATGTAGAGCGTGCCACTTAAAGCTAGGAGGACCCTTAGAGATCATCCAATTTAACCTACCTCTAAGAAAGCTGAGACTAATAGAGGCTTTGTTTCAGATTGAGAGTTATGACAGGCCTTCAGTATCATCTAGTCTAGCCTTCTTTTATAGATGAGAAAACTGATGTCTAGGGAAAGATAAATGGTTCTCCTAGGTTCACACAGGGTCTTTCTAACAGAGCTGTGACCCAATGCTTCTGACTTTAAACCTAATATTCATTCCAGTGGGTCACACTGACTTTTCCTTTTTTTTTTTTCAGTGTTCCCAGGTTTCGAAGTTCCACACCTTTCCTCTGCTTGGCTCTGCTCGGCTCTGCTCCTCCCTCCCACACAGACATTCAACAGCCTCTTGTTTCCTTTCTGGTAAAATCCCCCTAAAGGACCTAAAATTATTCACACTCAAGTGAAAATGACTAAAAGCTCAGGGAGCTTGCATTTTTAATAGGCATCAAGGAAAGACTACCCTAGCATAGCATTCAAAAAGTATACTAGATCATGTTGACAGAAAACAGAAGTTTTTTGAATGCAATCTTTTTCTAAATTGGGGCATCCCAATTTATGATAGCAAAAGCATCCAAAATTGTAGTAGAAGTTCTAACGACTTCCTAATCCAGGAAGCATCATATATATAGAGCTAATAGAAACCTCAGAAATCATCTGACACAAGAAAGCAAAACAAAAGTTACTCCTTCTCCAAAGGTCTGAATATTTGCCCAAGTTCTCATAGGTGTTAAGGTGCCAGGATTCAAAACCAGATGCAAAGATTTACTTTGGAGTCAGCATGCTTGCTGCTTCATGTAAATTCATAGTTCTAAGCTCTTGATGCAATGTACAAAAAACCTCTACATACAAGAGGAGCTTCTAATATTATCATGGTTCTTCATGAGAGGAATGGCAAAATAGACATTACAATACTTGATTATTCTGTATAGGGACTGTTCCAAATATTCTTTTTCTCTTCCCAAGCCTCCAGTTCCATCCTTGTCTCTTCATTCAAGATATGGCCTCACGTTTTACTTGATGGAGATTGAAAATGTGTGACATGAGTTCCCTAGGTTCCCATTTTGAGCTCTTCTAAGACTTTCTAAGCCCTATAGTCTCAGAGGATGAGAGGCCTTTCTCTTTGCTCCAAGGCTAACCTCTTCACCTGTGATCTCATTTCTTCCTATACGCTCCATGACCTTACTCCCCCAGCTGGCCCTTCTGTCTCATTCTTCATTCAAGGGTCCCTTGTCCATGACTTAGAAGCTTGATCATCTCTTCCCTACCCTAAAAAACAAAACAAAACAAAGAAAAGAATAGCAACAAAAGTAAAAATGAAAATTTTTCCCTTGACCACCTGCTAAATCTGTGATCTTATCTCTCTTTCCCATTAGGTGTCAAATTTCTAGGAGGAGTACTATATACTCTCTGCTTCTACTTCCTGTCTTCCTACTTGTTCAAAGAAGATCTTGAGAATAGAGATTGTATTTTTTGCCTTTCTTTGTATCCTCAGCATTTAGCACACTTCTTGGCATATAGTAAGTGCTTAATAAATGCTTGGGGACAGATTGGCTGGTTAGCTTCTGTCCCTCTGCCACTCTAATGAAATTGACTTCTGCAAAGTCATGAACTATCCCCTTGTCACCAAATTCAATGACTTTTTGTCAGTATTGAGGCTCCTTGACCTCTCAACAGGCCACCCAAACCCCCCTATCTTGTTCTTCCTTGGCTTCTATAGCACCACATGTTCATGACTCTATTTCTTCTCTAACTATCCATCCTCTTTCCTCATCACATCTACTCTCCATTGCTTCAAAGATTGCCTCTATGCAGATGACTCCCAAATCATTATCTCTAGCTCTTTTCCTTAGGCATAGCTTTACTGAGAGCTGCCTGCGTGACATCGCCTCCTGAGTGGTCCTCAAATACCTCAAATTAGATTTTAAAAAAGTCACTATCAACTTCAGCCTTCCTTGCTCTTTCTTCCCATCTCCCTTCTAACTTCTATATTTCTACTGAATATTAAATAATTAGTGGCATGGTAGACAAGTTTGGTAATCATCTAGGACACAACATAGAGACAACTCAAGGAGAAACAGGTTAAGCCAAGGGATATTCAGAATATTATTTTTATAAGTACATCTATGAGGGAAGATGGTTTAGGCCAGACCTATGACTTCATCGATATAGGGAGCCACAGTACTAATGTGGATACTCTCTCCCTGATGCAGTTCTAAAATGAACATCTATTAAATACTATCTATACCATGTTGGCTCTCCATATAGTCTTTAATGTCAAAAAATTCTATTTGGCATGTTACATTTTTTCTTTCCTAGTTCTTCAGTTTATTTTTATTTTATGAAATAAAACAACAAATAAAACAACCATTACATAACATTACAATAAAAATATGATTGCACAATATGCTTTTATTTGAGAGTGATGGTGGTGGTATGTTAGTTTATATGTCATATAGTAATGACTTTCAGTTGATAGTAACACAGAGCAAGGATACAGTGTTCAAAAGCAAAAGTTTTCAAAAGCCTCAACACTGACAAAAAGTCATTGAATTTGGTGACAAGGGGATAGTTCATGACTTTGCAGAAGTCAATTTCATTAGAGTGGCAGAGGGACAGAAGCCAACCAGTCAATCTGTCCCCAAGCATTTATTAAGCACTTACTATATGCCAAGAAGTGTGCTAAATGCTGAGGATACAAAGAAAGGCAAAAAATACAATCTCTATTCTCAAGATCTTCTTTGAACAAGCAGGAGGGCACAATTCTTAAATCTTGAACATAAATGCTTAGTCCTATTAGTGGGTTTCCTATCTTTCTGTGTCCCTAAAATAAAATACTGGAGTATAATAAGAAAGAAATGCTTATTTAGGTACTACAAAATCTCAGGTCTGATTCCAGCTCTGCCACTAACTACTTATGGAATTTAGAGGGTTGATTTCAGTAGCCTTTGTTTTTATCATCTAGAAACTGATAGTTTACCTTATACCTCTAAATACTCTCTTGTAGGAGACCTAATTTTATATGCATAAGTAGCATAAAGAGAAGGGAGGGGATTGAGAAACTAAGTCTTGAATTCACCAGTTAATATTCATAAAGCATCTAAAATGTACTCCAATATAAAGAGGAGACTTAGAAGACTTTCCTTTCTGGGATAGTGAAGTTTGGTTGTCTCCTTTGGACACATACATAATCTAATCCTCTGAGAGGTGGAAAGATCTTGAGAGACAGTTGATAGCTGCCAACCACAAAATGACCAGTTTTTGATAGCTGTCATTAGGAACTGTAATACAGTCATTAAATTTTTCAGTGTACTCTTTCAAAAGTAGACTCAAGTCTTTCAAAAGTAGACTCAAGTCCCCAGATGCTACTAGGTTCTGTTATTTTTATATTACTATTCTCCAAATAACTGTTCTTTGTCCTTAAAGCTACTGACATTCTGGGAAGGATTTCCCAACACAACATTTCTTTAACATAGATCAAGTACTGCTTGGTTTGGCCAGATGGACTTACTTTACCAATCTTACTTAGAAAGATTACCTTCTTTTCCCTATGAGAAATGTCTGCAAGACTCAAAACATTGCTACTCTGGGGTGTTGTTAGATCAATTCTTTTGGCAGCTGCTTATCCAGAAATGAGGGTACCTTTTCAAGTGCTCTTGCTCATGCTGCCTTCTTGGTCAGGGCTTGTGGGGTGAGGTTGTTTTTTTTTTGCCTTTTTCAAACAGGTTTTCCTCCACACAGAAAAGCCTCCCTGCTTAATTTAATTTCTTTTCCCCTTCCTTTGTCACAAGCAGATGTCACTTTTACATCTGTGAGTCAGATCAAATGCCCTGTGTCTCCCCAGCCCAGCAGATGTTACCACTGTTAACCAAACTCCAGCAAAAAGAAAAAAAAGAAGGTAACAGTCAGCTCCCTCTGTTAGACAGAGCTTTGTGAATGGCAGGTTAGGGGTATTCCATATTGCTTTCCTTAATATGATTCCTTGCCTCCTTTTCCTTTCTCATTAACTATAGCTTTGTCTCATCTTTACTTAAATATAATGCATTTCTGAAATCATGGCAGATGCAGAAAATGTGCACAACCCCCATATGAAAATACCCTAAAAGCACATGCAAAGCTAGATGAACCACGTTAGCCTGCTAAATATAACATATCGAACGCAAATCATACACATGCAAAAACCAAATATGCATTGAACAGAAAACATATATGACATGGAACAGGTCACTTTATTTCTCTGGGGATTCATCTGAAAAAATGAGGTTAGACTATATATTCCTTGGAACTATTTCTAGCTCTAAAAATATGATCTTCATGTGTATATAAATTACATCTATGAAATAACCACCTTCTAGTAGTAAACCACTGAAAATGGAAGTTTCTAAACATTTGTTTTCCTTGTTCTAATCAGCATCTTAAAACAGTTTCTCTGACTTTGTTGCTCTCATCTGTAAGTAAAATAAACACACGAAAAGAATCATGTTTAAAAAACAACAACCAACTGTAGATACTCCATCACTGTTATCATCACTTAATCAATCAATAGCTTAATATTTGCTACATTCTGCTGAGTGCCAGGCTCTGTACCAGAGCCTTGAAGAGTCTATATACTGAAGCCAATACAGTGTGGTCACCAGATGAAGGGAAAGGGGAGACTATTCTACTCTTTTTGGAGAAATGCTCATATTGGCTGGCTCTCAGACCCAAAATGCACCTTGATTGGTTTATTTTATATTATGGATGCACTGATCTCCCAATTAAGCCCCTTGAAGTGGATTTTCTTGGGCAGGTAACTGGGAAAAGGAGGGTATCTGCTGTGTGGCTTGTAGACCCCTGAGGGACAACTCTTTGCTTTTCTTTTTCTTCTCCAGTTTAGAAAACTGTTGTTTCTGGTTGATTGTATGACAGGCAATGACTTCTGTGGTGGGATCATTTGGATGCAGCACCAAATAAAGCAATCAAAAGGAAAATTCCTCTGAAATTCTCACTGGTATTTAATATTTTATTCATTCCCATGTTATTGTGTTTAGCCTGCGGTAAAACAGCCTCAAAACAGCTTCATAGAAGTGAGACATTATGAGGCTGACAAGCGTTTTCCCATGAATTGCTACTTCAATACAATGGCATTTTGTTTGCTGTTTTGTTTCCTTGTCTTCTAACATTCTTTCTGACTTTCAAGGAAAAAAGAAGAAGAAAAAAAAAGAAACCCTCCTATGAATGGCAAAGAAAAGGAAAGAAAAGTTTCTTTTAAACTTTCAACCTTTTTCATTTTGGTACGGGGTAGCATGTAAACATTTTTTTTTTCTCATGGTAGATATCCCCGGCTGCCCTTCCCTTGTTTTGAGTTTTAAATGACTTTTTTTTCCACATTGCATTGCCTTTGCTTTATTGATTCAGTAAATTGGCAAGGAAAAAAAATCAACCGTGTACACATATTAAGAAAGGGCAGTCAGATGAAGATGGATCTCTCCATCCATCTATCCATCTATCCATTTATCTATCTATCCATCTAGCTTCCCACCCGCCTATCTATTAAAATAAATAGCAGCCACTGTACACATTGCTGGTTGGCTGAATTTGTGATCTAGACAAAAGGTCTGTTTGGGAAAAGGATGCTGAAGCTCTAATTCTATTTGTGCCGGTTGAAAATCAGAAGGGGTTTTTCTACACTTCACGTTTATTAGATTATTTCTTATAGATGGTTTCTTTTTTCCTCCCAGACGCGTGGTGGAGGCTGCTGAAGCAGTTGGTCTATAGTTGGAATAATCAAATTAACCATTTGGTACAACTTTTAGGGGAGAGCTCGCGTGTAGAAAGCACAACTCGAACAAAACAGGGGGTTGGGGCTGGTGCTGTCAGGCTTGGCCCGGCCCGAGCGCCTTTCATCTTCAGAGGCGACGAAGAAACCCGGCCACAAAAGAGGGGCGGGGGGATAGGGGCAAGAGGAACCCGAGGGGGAGGTTGTTACACTGGGAAATAAACCTACACATTTTACAAAGGGGAAAATGAAGTCAAGCGCATTTGCGCATCGAACCGTGAGGCTCAGACCCTGAAAGATCCAGCTACACGTTCAATGAATGGGATGGCAAGGCAGTCAGGTTGGCCTGCAAGCTGGCTCTGCTGGCGCCCTCTGAGCTCTGGGCATCGCAGGGGCCAAGAGGGGGCACCGCGAGAGGGCAGGGGCAGCAGGAGCTGGTCCAGCGCTGGAGACCAAGCTTGAACATGAAAGGGCTAGGGCGAGGAGAGCTAAGAGGAGAGACGATCCGGCCGCAGTCACTGAGAGACTCTGCACGGGCCTGGACCGCTATAGTGGAGACCCGCGCGCCTCCAGGAGACTGGCTTAGCGGAAAACCTGGGTCACCCTCAAGTGGCTAGGGTGGGATGGTGGCAAGTTAGGGCTTTGACTTCGGAGGTGTTTTGCTGCAAGTTTTCAACTTTACTCGACCTTTCCTCTCTTTGCCACCCCCACCCCCCACCTTTCCCCACCCCCATCACAGTATCACAATACAACCCTTGCCTCGCTCTGCGAGCTTCGACCCCACCCGCGAGACACAAGAGCTCTCCCGTCCAGGCGCCACACTATTCCCCCATCCCCAGTCCACTCGCAATCTTCAGTTCTTAGGGTGGGCGCCTGAGAGAGACAGACAGACAGACAGACTGACAGACACAGACAGTCGAATTGCCCAGAGCTCCTCGGTAACGTAGAGTATAAGAACGCTGGGGCAATGCCAGTCTGCAGAATGTACAGGTGCTCTGGCGCCAGAAGGGTTTGGAATGGAGTTCCCCTAGGCACATCACTTACGTTCCTTATTCTTACCCCCTCCTTAGGCCAATAGGTAGTAAACTGATTTGGGCGGAGGTGAGCGAGGCAAAGAAGAATGATTATCATTGTTATTTCCTATCATAGACCACAAATCCAACTCTCTCTCTCTCTCTCTCTCTCTCTCTCTCTCTCTCTCTCTCTCTCTCTCTCTCACACACACACTCACTCTTCTCTTATCTCTTTCAATAACTTCTCCCTTTTCCTTGACTACTTCTGTCTTTGTTACTCATCCCAAATTCTTATAGACACATTTTCAGTTTGTCTTTTCCTCTCTGCGACCCCTTGCATCCCTTATTTCTACTTTCTTTTTTTTTGCCACCCCCTCTTCTTTATCTCTGCAGACCCCTATGCCAATCTATTTCGATTCCCTTCTTTCATTACCCTTCCCCAATGTTTGACTCCTCTCTCTTCCGATGTCTGTCTCTCCTGTCTTACTGCCTCTTCTTCCATGTCTCTCCCGATTTTTTTCTCTACTCACTAGCCCCACTACCCTCCCTCCCCCAATATAGGTGCACACAGAACAAAATCAACCTGGAGTCAGGAATCCAAGAGCAGGGTGCTTATCTATCCAGGTTGAGAAGTTCAACCTTATTATCTGCTTTTCTCTCCCAGCCTGCCCGAAACCAATTTACCTGTCGCAGGAAAATTCAGGAATTGCGGTGATGGGGAATGATTATTATTTTTTAATCTAGGAAATGAAACTCCAGTGGGATGGGAGAAAGAACTAGACAATTGGAGCCTTGTGCATAGGGAGCCTCCCCAGTGTTAAGGGTACAGGGTGGGAAGGGGTGAGGGGTTGAGGGATAAGGGGAATTCCATATGTGGTTTCCAGAGGTGAATAGTTACCTCCCCGGCCCAAATGCGTATTCATATTCATGAGCACGCTGATAAATAAAGACAAATCCCCTCTGTAATAACACTTAGATTCACATCCGTCTTTGCTGGCCTTTAGGTTTAGGGGACTGAAGACAGATGTTTGCGTCGCTTTTCTCCTCTTGTCTGGTGACCATAAAGAAAAACCATTTAGAGCTCTGCAATTTGTTTCCCGCCGCAGTAAAACCTTGTTCACATTTATCCTCATTTCGCCTGAGCACAAAAAAAAGTGTACACAGGCCACCAAAGGCCGTTCTTTATCAAATACACATCGTACAACATGCAACTGCAATAAAACTATCAGACTTCCCCATAAAACTATCCGCGGGCTCCTCACTGGCTGCTTAAGAAGCTTTCTCTCCCTGGGCTCCTGCTAGCTCGCTGTTTTTCTCACTTCCCTCGGTCTCTTAGTGCTAACCACCTAAAGCGAACCTGAAAAGGTCCAGTACAGGGAAGAAAGAGGGGAGGGGGCAAACCTGACATTGTTTGAGTCCATTGCCACTTCCGAGTTCTTCGATTGGGCCACATGAGGTTGTCAAGCTGTGGAAGCAGTAACCGCTTCCTGGTCCATTCACTCCCCTTCACTAGCATCGAATTAAAACATTTCGTTTGGCAAACACTGAAAGCCTAAATGCTCGTGTAAAGACTTTATGAGTTTGTTACTTTAATTACTGACTTGTTACAGAGCATATAAAGGGGGTAATGAATGTAATAAAACTAATTATCTACAGATTTAAATCATATAAAGTATCCGGCGTTTGTTTGTACAACAGTGAGATTCAACTGAGCGTTCCCCGTCTTGTCCACCGAGAGGAAGGATTTAATGAAATATTTTCCCCTATTCTTCCAGTGACTAACAAAATGAAAATTATCCTCAGTTTAGATTATTAGCCACCAAAAGTCTACAAATACTAACGGTTCTCTTCTTTCCTACCCCTCCAGTGTGCACATCCAAGATCCCAAGTAATAGGATATTTGTGGAACTTAGAGGGAACCTTAGCTTAGACTTTACCCCCGCCCCAAGGGGAACGAATTCCAAGGGCCAAACACTATTTCCTTCTGGCAACCCCAGAAACTGAATTGGACGAGACACCGAGAGCCTTTTCCCATTCCGACACCCCTACTCTGCTCGAATTTGTTGCCACATGAAAGATGAATGGGAAAGGAAAAGGAAAAGAATGGAAGTAAAGGAATGAAAAGAAAGGAAAGGAAAAAGAAAAGAGAGAGAAGGAGAGGGGGCACATTTTAGATAAACTTCATTCCTGTTTATCAATAGTGTATTAAACGCTCCCCACCCCCAGAAATTCTACCCCTAAAATCCCCCAACGATCAGAAAATTTCACACACACAGGCGGACAGGTA